>JAANDH010000700.1:115731-153047 GCA_011799765.1 Nymphaea thermarum | reverse complement strand
ATTAACATCTACGCTCCAGCTTGAGGGGGAGTGTTGAATAACATTTATAATAGGTGGTCTTTTGAATATTTAAAAGTTGTATTAACAGTCTTTATTAATAATTGTTTCAGTCTTGGACTGATTTTGTAATTTCTTTCTTTTACCCTAATTCTCATTTAACGTGAGAAGGGTGCATCCTAATGAGATAGTTCGTGCAGTTCTCTCTCTCTCTCTCTCTCTCTCTCTCGACTTCTTCTAGTCTCTCTTGCAACACTCATCAAATGCAATCTCAGACCAAGAGAAGCCTAGGTACATCAAGGACTCGATCAAATCAGATCCAGATCAAATCTCGCCAGGCCCATTTGGTTGGCAGGTCTACTTAGATAATATTCGATCTAGGATTATATTTACCCAAGTATGATATGAAAAAGATTTATGTGGACAGTCCTAGCTAGACTTTCCAAGATTTAACTAGTCTTACATCCTTTCAGCTACAAATAAAACCAGACTTGGTTCCATGCAGGTATGCAGTAGTGAAGTAAACTGGTGAGACTCAGGTCAGATCTACTGCTTGCCAAATCAATATGAATGGATCCAACCAAACCAAAAGTCAGATTAAGACTTGTTTCAGTGCTAATATCCAAAAATTAAACTTAATCTGGCTCCAAATAATAAGATTGGATCCAACCAAGAACCTCACATATAAGTGATGTCCATTAGGGAAAGAAGAACAAAAACATGCTCATTCTTCCAACAGAATTCAGGAAACGGCACATTAGCTCTGATAAAGGGTGCCAAATCCACTAAGCAATGCATTCAAGTCTAAGTACACACATCTTTGCATACAACAATCTGATGAGATTTGAATATTTAACTGTATCCCCGTTTGTATTCAAGATAAACAAAAATTTAACTGAAATTGGGTTCCTCTTTTCTGCACCAAGTGCCAAGTTAAACAGGTTTTGTGTCAGTTGGAAATCCAACCCAAACCCGAACCACTATTATCGCTTGCAGGCACTTATCCAAACAAACATGCATTGAGCAAACCTAGTCAATTGGGGCTGCAAAACAATTGGTTCTGGAAGTGCTGAATACATGAAGATTGAATCTTGTGCAGCCAAAAATGAAAACAAATATTATACCATATTTGACATATTTGCAATCAGACTAGTGAATCTGAAGCAGATCCATGTCTGGTCCAGGTAATGTTCACTCAGAGTTGAGTCATAAAGTAGATCACACATGGTTCACACAAATTCCCGATACATTCACACATACAGAAGCAAATGACTACCAAGAGGAAGAGCCCATTGCAAGACGTGAGGCAAAGGCCTGCTGAGAAAAGCATGATCTAAGGCTCCCCACTCTCCATCCTTGGACCATAAACCAAGGAAAAAAGGAGAAATATTTAAGACTTGATCAACCTTGAGAAAGTCTTCTGAGTGGACTTGCACCCATTCATAACGTTTATTGCCTCCAAGGCCATATGAATTTTGGGACAAAAACACATACATCCACTAGAAGCACTCTTAACTCACCAACTTTTTCTTAGCTGTACTTGACTGCCATCTAATACATAGTGTGGAAGAAAGCCCGTATAGATAGAGACAGTACAAATAGAGGAGTGAAAATCAAGGTAATATAAATCGAGAAGGTTTTCCATTTTACCAATTTTATGATGACCACCAGCAAGTACAGTCCACTAAGAAAAACTTACATTGTCGTATAAATGATTGCCACCGATGCCAATAGAGCTATTTATGAAGGAAAAAAGGACTATAACTAATCATGAAACTTAAAATGCTCACATTGCAAACAATCACTTAAAAAAATTGATGGCATTTATGTTAGAATTGTTGGAATGTGAAGCCTGATCCATAAATAATAGGCTTGTAAGGGCATTCATATAATTTTACGCTTTGCGGGTTTGCCCTAATCACCTTGTTTATGAGGAGCGGTTTCTTGTATTCTTTGATTCTCCTATGGCAGTGAAAAAAACTTTGTATGGCAGTGGACATAAGATAACCTTGTCTCTGAACTACGTAAATCTTTGTCTTCTTCGGTTTTCTTCTCTTGGTGTGTTACGAGAGAGAGTAAGAGAGCATTGTTCCCTAACATGAATTTTGACAACGTGCTCCTGAGATGAAGAACATGTTTTCCTTGCTCGGGAAAGGAAACATGCTTCAATGCAGCAGGAAAATGTTCCAAGAAACTTGACCAGCTCTTTTGCCAAATCATGGAAATAAAAGACATCTAATCAACAATCTAAGCTAATGCAAACATTAATACTTTTAGTAAGCTAACACTTCTCAATGCACATGACTAGCATGCAGCAGCAGAAAATATTTATCATAACGAAATTTGTTCTGTCACTCAAGTGGTTCGCACTCGCAGAGCGTAGGGCTTTGATCGTGACGTTCCCTAACGCAATTCTCATTGAAAGTTGCGACGGTGCTCTGTACTACCTTCTTAGCTATGTAGAGCAATCAAAAAAACCATCTTTCATGCGACAGATGTAAACTGGAAACACTAGAGGAAAAAGAAAAAGAAAAATACTTATTCTCGGCTCCTTTTAGTGAGTTGATTTATATTACCTTCAGTTTTCCAATTTTTTAGTTATAGGAATTCCAAAGGCACAATGCTACACCACTTATCTAGATGAGAGCAAGGAATAGAACTTCCCAATCATAACTAAAATGTCCATTACATACCTTTGTTTCATAGCACGGCGAGCATTGTAAACTGAGATCCATTGAGTAGCTGGTGTGCCTAAGCGTGTTTTCTTTTTTGGCTGGTCATCATCCTCTAGTTCAACAACTAGACGGCTCCTCTTCTGCCCTATCTATGTTCATGAAAGCAGAGAAAGAATAAATGTAAAGAAAGATAAGGATGTCTAAGGAATCTTGAACAGAATAGCATTGCCTATAATTGCACTTAGCAGACCGTACACATTTAAGTCAAAAGAGGATGCATTCCTTGATCATGTCACCACTCACCATAGATTGAGTAAAAGCACCAATGCACAACTATTTAATAGTTGTTACTGCTAACAGCAGAATTTACCACATAAGCAGTCTGTGGCCAACAAGCTTGTCAAGTAGGACACAGTCCAGAGGTAGCATACCGGGGTCACAGTGACCCTCCTATAAAAACTGGATATGGATCATTTCAATTTTTAAAATATCTGGTGATGTTGTACATGTAAGACAGTGCATCTTATGAGTCAGATATTCCATACTGTGTATGAACAATGACAACTTAAGCATCCAATAGTAACGCTTTTTGGCTTCTCAATTGCTGATTCATAATAAATGCTTTTCACTTCTTAGCAACAAAAAGGCAAAAACTTAAATTTTGTTTTCACGAAGGAAGCAAGGGTTCGGATTTTACAACTGCCTACTTTTTCTTTTCCTTTTTACTGATGAGTAACTCTCCCCAACTGTTGAATTAGGAAACTGGATAATGATTGCCAGGCAAAATCAATTTTGCTAAGCTTATGCATCATAAATGCATGCACTTGTACACATGGGCACCAAGGTGGCACTTCATACTAAAATCTATTTCTCATCTTAGTTGTCAAGGCAGCTAGGCGCCGCCTAGGCACCAGGCAGCGCCTAGCCTAAAAAGGCGTCCAAAAGTTGTTGCAATTTTGCTTAGTTATTTTAATTCTAAAATGTTACCTTTAAGTTTTATGTGTGCCAGCATGTTAGCAAGTTAGGATTAGTCAAAATCAACTTATAAAACAGCAAAATAAAATATTTAATGCATTGAATTTAAACCAGATGATAGACTTCTCATTGTAGAACTGAAGCTGACCACTAAAAAATATACATGAAGCAGAAAATGACCAAAATAATACCTACTTTGAAATCTGTGCTCTCTAAACTGGACCTATGGTAGATGGCAACTGAATATGAACAAATTTGAAAGACTGTAAAAGACGCCTACACGACTCTGACTTAAGCTGTCCAATGCATACATTAGCAGAAATCAAATCACACCTACAATCCTAACTGAACTCAATCAATTCAGGTAAAAGATAGACCTTGCAAGCAATCTAATTTCTGCATGAATTGTAATTTTCTGAGATACTTATAGCAAAAATCCTCTGTTTTCAACAGAACTTTTGCAACCTCTGGGTCAATCAGACTCCCTCCAATAAAGTTAAGCTAAACTCAAGGGATAACAGGTCTTGGGAAGCAAAACAAATCAAGTATCAGAGGATAAAGTCACCCAAACTTCCAAATGGACTAGGCACCACTAGGAGTGCATAGGCGACAGCCTAGGCGCCAAACCCACACCTCACGCCTAAGTGATTGACTTAGAACCATCACTTAGGCGTGGGATGTGGACTGATGACTAGTTCACACTAGGTGACGCCTTAACAACTAAGTTTCTCATCAATGAGCAGACAGAAAGAATGTGTTGAACTGTTCTTTAGAATGGATTTAAAGTTAAACCAAAGTCGACTCATTGTCTATAAACTGACTGTTCAATGAATGCCTCCAGGATGACATCCTTGATCCTTCTGGATGCAAATAGCTGACACTTAAAAGCAGTCACTGCACTACAACTTCCTGGGTTTACTACACATGGACACATGCACACTTACAGAGAAAACACAGCCTACACATGCACATCTACTGATATACAGAGAAAACCATAACCAATGTCTACATATAGGCATGGTTCCAAGCACGTACACAAGGAGTGACGTAAGCAAACACGCATCAGCACAGGCACAAAGTTGGACTCATGCCACCCACCTATTCATGAAGCAAACCATAGTTATGTGTGTGTGTAGTTTGTTTTCTTTTCATCTTCCCCACCATGTCATGAATATCACCATATATGTGAGAATGATAAAAGAACTGACCCTAAGAGCTCCATCAGTCCTGATAGGTCTCAATGATGCATCTGATCCAATAATCTGCTCAAAAGGTGATATCAGCTTTTGGTAGTTTGGCTCTTCATCGAATCTCATATTTGTCACCATCTCAAGAAATTGCTTAAATGGGAAAGGACAAAAACAGCAAAGCATCTCCGGTGAGGTGGCCATCTTTTTCTTACAAACAAGAAAACTTTTGTTATCACCCTGCAGTTTTAGAGGCAAAAGGGAGAAAATGAAGTCAGCAAAGAAATAAGGTAAATATCCAAAACAGATATAAGTGGTTATCTTACCATATAACCTTGCCAAGGCAGCCTTCCTTTTAGAAGAAAAATTAGTGTATATGCTAATGATTCAAGGTCATCCCTTCTGCTGCCTGTCCTACCTAAATGAGCATGAACACTTGCATACCTTATTGTCCCTCTGCAAATTTCAATTTAAGTCAATTGTCTCAGTCCCGAGAAACCATAAAAACTGAAGACCAAAATACACACCTAAAAACATCAGGCCTTTGATCATAGTCAACATGATGACCAGATGATGTATCCTTCCATCTGGATGCTAAAGAAGAAATAAGTTGAATTAAGTGGCAAAACACTCGAAGAAAATAGACAATTCTCTATTATAAAGTATCTTCAGATGCAAATGTATATTGGTTTTAGCTAGTCCATAGAAATATAAGGCATATAGCAAGAGTCAAGCTGAATAACATACCCAATCCAAGATCAACCAGAAATAGCTTCTTTTCATCAGCTGTCCCAGGCTGACCAAGTAGAAAATTTTCTGGTTTAACATCTCCATGCACAAAGCTGCATGGCAGACAGAACAATTAGAAACTAACAAAACAATGTTGCACAACTAAATAAAAAGAAAAGAAGGCCATCAAATTCTTCTATGGCCTTCATGAAGAAACACGACCAGAACATACCCTTTCAAGTGAAGCTTCTCTAATATAGATATTGCTTCAACAGCTATGCACGCAACCATCTCAGTTGACATCCTAAACAAATATTAGCAAACCTTCAGAATGCAAAAATTGCACAAGAAAATAAAGAAGGAAAAGCTAGAGACAAAACAGATGCACCCATACGCCTGATTAGAAGAATTCCAGACATCCCAGAGGCTGGGACCAAGCATGTCCATGACCTGCAGAAAGCCTAAGTTGTCAAAACTGGAAAGTTGGACAAAAGTCGGTCAAGGCCTTATTAAGAAGGACTATTTGGTTCAAGTTGGTTAACCAAAATAAAAGCAATAAAAGATATGACAATACAACATGAAGGCCAAAAGTAACAAAAGACACACAAATATCATCAAGGATCAAATAAACTATATACATATGTATACATATGCATACAAATATATATGCTTTTTCTGTATACCTATTTGTATGTATGTTTAACAGATATACATATCTCTGTAAAATATAAATGTGTAACTTACTCAAAACTTTCTGAAAGGGAGATTTATCTTCTCAACAAAAACTAAGAAAAGTAAAAAGAAAATATGAAACTGACCCAAAAGTAAGGCTCCACACGAGCCGAGTCGGGCTCGAGTTGGGCCAGCTCGAGCTCGATTTGACTCAAAAAACTCGAGCTCAAACTCAATTTAAACTTGAATCCAGCTCAACAAAACAAGCTCGAGCTCGACTTGACAATACAATGTCAAGCTCCAATTCGACTCATTTAACTCGTTTATGTTAAGCATGTCTCATTTCTTGTAACTTGTAACTTGATTAATTTCTTTTGTTGCTACTCATTTAAATTATTTTTTCATTATAGTTCAATATTCATTGTATAGTCGAGCCAAGTCGAGTTGAAACAAGTCGAGTTCTTACAATTCAAATTGGGGTCGTTTAACACTTCGAGCATAAAAATGAACTTGAGCTCGACTCATTTATGAACGAGTTGAGTTCGAGTCAAGCTTGAGCTGGCTCGACTCGTTGTGCAGCCCTACCCAAAAGGCCTACTAATAATTCATGGCCTAGCAGCGACTAGTCAACCTAGTTGGCCAGCTATGTCGTGGTCCCATCTTAGCTATGCCATCGTCCCATGGGCCATGGCCCTACAGACTATGTGGCCACAGACTAGTCGGCTGCTAAGTGCTAAGTCCCATGGGTGCAAGTACAAATCCAGGTACAGGTATGACAGTGCGGGTATAGGCACAATAATTTTAGAAGATCACTGACAGTCCAGCCGACCCATGAGCACGACAGGAATGGGCTTCCAAAAAGCCAGCCCATGCCGGAGTCGTCATAGAATAAAGGGGATAGCCCTAATGATGTTGGCAAAGCCAACTTCTTGGGTCATGGATGGAGAAAAGAGGTTGTGGAGACTCAAGGTGGGTTGCAGCATAACAAAGAGCATCATTCCATATAGGGACAGATGGGTACAAACGGATCTCTCTGGCCAATTGGTCAAATGCCCCAATTTTGTTTGCATTATCCGCCCACCCTCCATGGACCATAGAAGGAATGTGACTATAGGGTGCAAGGAAGGTCACTATAGAGCACTATAGGTTGGTTTTGGAATTGATGGGGTGCTGGTTCGTCCTAACTGGAAGATGAAAATTATGTTTGTATCTCAAATCATGTCATTTCATAGTTCATATGCAGCTCACGAATATAACAAACACAGCAGAATTCGCTTAAAAAATAAAATAAATAAATTGTTAAAAACGTAAAATGTACACAGGTGTGTCCCTATACCCATACCTTCATACTAGCACTAGTCCCCAGGGTTTCCAAAGTAACCATGTGACTTAGGTCAGCTGGCTACCTACTAGCCAGTGAGAAAAGCATTATAAACCGTGAAAGCAATCAAGAACATGAACAATTTCCCAATTCTCCAATGACCACACTAGCATTAGCTCAATTTATGCACTTTGATATACTTTTTCTTTCTTGGAGTTCACAATGAAAAAAGATTGCTAATGTTCATTGATTTCTTATCAAGCTAAGTTTTCCCTCGTCACATCCAAACATAACTTATCAATCATAATATGGTTTTGTCTGCATAGAGTAAGCCATTGACAGGGCTGTCAAGCTCTGGATATGAGACACTATGCAGTATGCATATCCACTCTATGTTGCTTATGCAGGTTCTAGCATTCGTCAACACTGGAAGATCAGCAGAAAATAACTTACCATAACATAGTAATCCCCTTGCCGCCCTTTATTATGGACCATAGGCAATCCATAACAGCCATTAAGAGTGCTGGAAGAATAAAAAACAAGAGGTAAATTTCATAATAGTTCGAGAAAGAGAGAAAGAGAGAGAAAAAAAGAGGAAAGCTTCCAGACAAACTTTTGTCTACAAATGAATAAAACCAATGCTTCAATAAGGAAGAACCATGTAAGTTAGAAAAATTAATCTACCTGTACACTTGCCACTCATAAGGAGGACCGTAGTTACAACCCTTACTCTTGCAATGCTCAAACTTCAAAGCAACCTTTAAATAATCAATAATGAGTCAATACATGAACATATAATTGGTGGATGAAAGAACTACTTAGTTCAAACTTCAAAACTCCATTCCAAAGCTTACCTCCTGGGCCTCGGATCCTGTTCTGTCTGTCCCGACACTTAACCTTCTGCCAACATAAACTTGACCAAAGCCACCTTTTCCTAACTTTCTTTCTATCTTATAAACGGGTGAGTTTCCAAATTGCACCTGAAGTGAAAAAAATGAAATTTTCATAAAGAATAGATAAAACATGAAGATAAGCCAAAAGCAAAGCGAGTTGATGCTGTTCTGCTGTATTCCATGTTCATCATCTTGCATGATGTATGGTAAGTTCTTAGACTATTAATCATGTAAAATGATGCCATATGAAGACATGAGCAAGAAAATTTCCTTTGTTGGATGGCAGTGGCAGAGCCAAAAATTTCTCACTGGGAGGCACTAACACATAGCAATCATATTTTATACCCTACAAAAATCTTAAACCCTTCAAATAAATAGTAAAGTGGCTGATCAGCATCAATATGTAAATAAGCAAATGGCCATGGAGCACTAATATGTAAGTAAGCATTTTGTTTGTATCCGTACGGGCAATTGCCGACCCAATCACACATGCGCCTTCATCACTGTTGGTTAGACAAATGGTTTTGAAGTTGTAATTGGATAAGTAAATGCACAGCAGCATGTAGGTGCTTTCAGAGTGAGAAGCAGACCAAACTATCCAAGGAGGTGGACTTTTTGAGAGTGAGAAGCACACCAAACCATCCACCACGGAGGTCAGGATTTCAAATTCCAGAGGAAAAAAGTTCAATGACAGAAAATTTCACATACATGGAATAACCTAATAGTCTAAAAACTCTTAAAATAAATGAACCTACCATTTCCCTCTACAACTAATTGGTTATAGGAATGTTATATTTACTTCAGTATGATAACCTTAAGCAGCTGTTGGAAAGCAAGCAACAGAACCAGATCCATATTCCAGTTATGCCATGAAATCCAATACCAAGGCTTTGGCCAATGGAATTTACCACCCAAGCCAGGGCCAAGGTGCAACAGTCTCATCTAGTGTTCAGCCAATAAAGAAACATCTGATTTCAAACAATCCACGAGTTCTGAATTCAAAAAATTCCATTTTATATCATTGTCAGAAACAAAGAGATACTTCCATCAATTTTATTGATCAGAAAGTAGATCCTCTGAGAAAATCAATTACTGCTTCATTTCCTATAAATCATGACATTGCTGTAACTGTCTATCATTTACCTAATTCTCCATAAGATAAACAATAGGAAGGTTGCAGATAATGACTGATAGCAGTAAAATAATTTCATACCCTTTCAGGTAACGGAGCTGTGCTTCCTTCCTCCTCAGCTACTAACTTATCTGCACTACGTTCTTCCATTTTCTGATCCAAACCAACTCCTTGGACGCGATCAGCTTGACCAGGAAAATCCTCGTCCTGGTTGGCTAATTTAACTCCCCTTCCCCGACCAGCAGCTCTTTGTCTTGTGCCAATGTTTTTTGTAGAAGGGATCTTTCCTAAACCTGGGGAACTAGCATCACAATTTTTCCCTCTTCCAGCTGTCCGTCTAGTGGGTTTGTTTGCTGCAGGAACAGAAGAAGGATCAAGAGCACCCAAAACTGGAATTGGTTCACCGAGTCCTTTCTGTCTCATTACAGGCTTCCTCGCTCCACTTCGCAGTCTAGGCGTCATGTCCCCATGCAAAATTCCACTTCCCCAGTCTGATCCCAGGTACTCAGGCTTCTCAAGGGTATACCAATTTTGTGCTGAACAAAAAATAGAACTAGAATCATCAAACAAGAATAACTCTTCCATATACCAACTAGAATGAACAAGGACAAGCTACAACGAACGAGCTATTGAAATGCATCAACATCTTAGTATGATAGCCTTGATGTAAGTTATGACTAAAAATCCCGAACAAAATCTGTTACTTGTCATGGATAAACAGAAAACATTACAAAAAAAGGAACAAAGATTGATTGTCCTTAACTGCCAGAAAAGCCACGACGGCAAGATTACAGATGTTTACGAACACTTGGAACCCATTGTAACGATTTTGCATTAAGATCATTATAGTTAACATAAGAAGCAAAAGCAGAATACTGAACCACTATCGATTTTAGATGTTTAATCCAATTCAATAACGGTTTCAGGCTTTCAGCAGAGGAAAAAAAGAAAAAAACACTTCTACGAGGAATAATATTTTAAGATATTGCAACCAACATCCACAACAAGGAGCTGCTAACGAGCAACAAGCAAAGGGAAAGAACGCGAATAGACTTAAATTTTATTGTCACGTGTGGTATGAGTAAAACGGTAATCAACAAGCAGCTAAATCAGATGAACTCGCAAAAGATTTTTCGTTTATTTCTAAAGGATTGTCCCCAAATCATGATTCAGTCTGCAAAACAAAACCATATCGAACACATGAATGTCACACATAGAACCAAACCAACAAAATACCAAACATCCATAACCCACCTAGGAAAAAAAGCCAACAACCATCAAAGAGGATCAAAAACTCCTTTTTATCATTCATGATATAGTCAGAAAGGAGCAAAGAACGACATTGAAAAAACAAAAAGGCGATCTTCTTTGTCTCCTTCTGGTCCTTCGTACCAAGCTCTTATAACCCACGAAACAGATATCAAAATTTGTAAAAGTTAATCATCCACTACACCAAATTCAACATCAAAACGGTAATAATTGACAAAAAAAGTTATTGTTTGAAGCAATTGTTGATCGATAAAACAACAGAAACAGATCGAACTTAACGCCCAGACGTACGTTGGATCGATAAGCACCTCGAAAGAAGGCAACTGATGAGATGGGTAAGCCGTATAAAAAACAGTTGCGACGATCGGAAGCCTTTTGCGCTATGGGCACTTAGAGAAACACATCAGTGACGGACATAGAGGGAAAGATTGAGAATACAAGGGAATATGCGTATAAATGACGATCGCTAGGGGAAGGGGATGGGAGGAAGACAATTTCTCTATGCAATGGAGATTTAGGGAGGCAGGGTAAAGGCGGTTGCTTGGAAGCCTGCAGTAATCTCTTCCCTGCAGAGAGAGAGAAAGAGAGAGGGGGAGGAGATAGGATGGATGGGACGATGAAATAGAAAGGCATAAAAAAGTGAGGCACTTATACCTTTCCCCAAGTGTCCCCACAAACGCCGGAGCGTGGAGCAGTCCTTCCTGAGATCAACGGATGGATGGTTGAATCCAGACCTCTCCCTCTTTCCCCTACGCTTTTACTAATCGAAATCTTTTGCATTCGTACGAACCCAAACCAGGCGGAGCACCACAATCTTACGCATGTTCGTCTCTGGAAAATTTTAGATGCTCGTTGATTTTATCACAAGTTCTTGAACGCTTGCTTGTAAAAACAACGAGATAGTTTGTCCTAGAAAGAAAATGTCGCAGTAACACTTTGTTTTAACCACTTACATGCGTTTGATTAGAACGCACAAGTACACAAAACTACTTATATGGGCTAATATGAACTGATTTATAAGACATTTTGATTATCTTGATTGATGGTTTATGGGATGTCACGTGTTCACTCATTATGTGATATTATTTACAAATCCATGAACACGTTGTTATTTTCTTTCTTTAAAAAATAAACTTTAATACTTTTTGTGAATTGTCGAACAGGTATATCAAATGCTTCATAATCATTTTATGGTTCTTCTTTTACATTAAATTTGTCAATTTTAAGATCGTCATTTGCTTTCTTTATAATGAAGAGACAGACACACATAAAAGCTAAATTTATGTGACTTAAAAAAATAACTATTGTATTTATATATATATATATATATATATATATATATATATATATATATATATATATATATATATATATATATATATATATATATATATTGAAATAAGTGGACTATCTCTGTGGCAGAAATGAACGAGTCATAGCGGTAACCTATTGATTTCAATCAAGTTTGGGCACTCGGCTGGGCCACCGCCGGGTGCCCTGTACCCGGCCCTACTCAAGCCCTTGCCTGGGCCTGAAAAAAAGGAATTTGGGCCGGCTCGGGTCTGCCCGATAAGCATGTCATAGTGGTAACCCATTGATTTCAATTAAGCATGGGCACTCGGCTGGGCCACCACCGCTGGGTGCCCTGTACCCGGCCCTACTCAAGCCCTTGCCTGGGCCTAGAAAAAAGGAATCTGGGCCGGCTCGGGTCTGCTCGATAAGCATGTGTCAGCTTGATAATGAGTTTTTTTTTATTTTTTATTGATTTGTATATATATTTATAATATTTTATTATTATTAATTATATTTACATATTTTTTTATTTAAAACATATATTTTTTTATTTAATCAAGCCGAGTTCGAATTTGGGTTTTCGGGATCGAGCCGGACTCGGACTCAGGTTTTAGATGTCAGGTCAGCTCAGGCTGGGCCAACCCAGCCCAGCCCGATGCCATGATATATATATATATATATATATATATATATATATATATATATATATATATATATATATATATATATATATATATATATATATATATATATATAATTTCATTTGGGCTATTGAAAATGGAGTTACCAATTTGGATTTGACTTTAACTTGGTGACTCAATTTTAGAGTGCAGAAGGAAACCAGGTTTTCATCAAGGTCTGCGCCAAATAAACCCTAAACTCAGATTAATCCCGTGAGTTTCTTTTGGTTCACAAGTTTGGAAGGCGACAAGTTTTCAGTATGATATTTACCACAACAATAGGTGTGTATGGATATGATTATACTGTCATTATCTATAAGTTGTCAAGTATTAATTTGCATTGCTTCTCCTTGATTGAAAGTTTTCATAACTCATTTTCATGATGTGGGTAGGCTGGTTCTAGCTGCCCAAGTTTTACCAAGGCATCTCCATGGAAAAGCTTGGCCAACAAACTGGCAATATTAGAACATGAACTCAATGCCTTGATTTTTCAGGTACCCAACTCATGTTTTTTGTTGATAAAAGTTGGGGGCTTTTTTGAAAAAAGTTTTCAACTCCTCGGACTCGTATCCAGCTCATAATTGGCCGGGCTTGGGCTGAATATTTGACTTTCTGGTTAGCCTAGAAAAAGAAACATATTGAACTGGGCTGGCCGAGTTGGGTATCGGGGACCCAACTTGGTCATATAGATACATTTAAACCTCACTTATCCACAAAATTCTCTCTCTCTCTCTCTCTCTCTCTCTCTCTCTATATATATATATATATATATATATATATATATATATATATATATATATATATATATATATATATATATATATATATATATATATATATATATATATATATATATATATATATATATATATATAGAGAGAGAGAGAGAGAGAGAGTGAGAAATAATTTTTAGCATACTTTGAAATTTATATCTTAAATGTTCTTTATGATTACATTTACTTCAATATTTGGTTGGGAGCTGGGGTTGGGTTGGGCAGACACTTGAAACCGTGGTCGGGGCCCGGCTCGACCATTAAAACCTGACCCATGTTTGGCTTAATTAAATTAAAATATATATATGCTTAATATAAAATATTATATAAATATAATTAATTATAATAAAATAATAGATTTATATATAAAAACTAATAGAATAAATATTTAAAAAAATTAATCGGGCCCAACCGGGCCAACCCAATAAATTATCAAGCCGACACAGTGCCTTTTTTTTTTCGAAACCCAAGCTAGGTACAGGCAGGGGCGGAGCCAGGATTTTGTTGTGGGGCGGGCCATGTTGGTGTATGGAATTTGATCCATATTGGACACTCATGTGCGATTGTTGCGGTTTGGCTGGGGGGGGGGGGGGCAGCGCCCCTTTGCTCGGGGGTTCGGGGGCGGTAGCCCCCGAAGAAAAATTTTTCTCATATGTAAGGGCATATATGTCTTTTGTACAAATGCGGGTTTTTGCCCCAGTCCTTATGTTGAGAGGAGAGCCGCCGCTTGTGTGGGTTGTTCTGTGTGTGTTCATCTGAGAGAGAATACAAGAGATCTCTGCGACCGTGGACGTAGGAGATTATTGCTCCGAACCACGTAAATCGTTGTCTTCTTCCGTGTTGCTTCTAATCTCCTCTTGAGAGTGTGAGCGGAGTGTTTTGTGTGTTGTTTCTAATAGGCCAAACCATCCGCGGGTCGGGCCAAGAGGAGCGACGGTAGGGCCAAGAGGAATGATGGGTTGGGCCAAACTAAAAAATTTTGATTTTTTTACATATAAAAAAAAAATTTGGCTCACCCGGGCCATGGCCCGGGCGGCCCCCCCCTCCCTCCGCCCCTGGGTACAGGTACCCGTCGACGGCCCGGCCCGATGCCAAACCTTTTCATTGACTTGCCAAATCATGATTGGGACTTACAACCATTCGTTTCCAACTCCGTGTTTGGGTGACACCCGAAAAACCTGTTTGCAAAGGCAAAATGACGTTTGGACTCCGTGTTTCTCCATGTGAAATTAGGTTTTAGGAAAACTCAGTTTCAATTAAATTGGCCCATAAATCACTCACTCAACAATTTAAACATAAATATAGTGAACGGGACACTTGGATCGAGCTAAAGGCCTTTTCCTCCTAAAAACAAACTTGTTAATTACATACATTGAAACCACTTTTTTCTCCGTCAAGTTTATAACCATTCGATCCTTTTGGCCTTTAAGTTGTCTCGGGTTACCATTACACGATTGCCAGAACTGTGTGAAAAATCGATATATCTCGTACCCAGGGGTGGAGTCAGGATTTTTTTCAGGAGCGGACCGACAGTCCAACCTCTGAATCTGGGTAGGACTAACTGAATTCAAATCCAAAAAATACATTGCGCAATTAAAAAAAATTATTTTTTTCAATGTATTTTTTTTCATTGGCCGGGGTGGGGCCATGGCCTAAGCGCCCCCCCCCCCTCCCTTCGCCCCTGCTCGTACCACTTATAGATAACAACTAGATCTCTTAAATTAATGTAAAAAGTCGGTTTAACCAACATATTATCCTTCTAGTGTGTTTCTAAATGCTAATTGAATACAGAATATGTCTTAGTTCAAGTTGTTTTTAAATAAATCATTTATTTTACGTTATTAAACATTATAAGTTATTAGAATGTTCATTTTTTTATTGCTATAGAACCATGTTAAACTGAGAAAATGACTTATTAACATTCTTAATACAATATTTGTACGATTTGATATATAAAAAATATTTAAATAATGAATGTTGAGTGGTCTGAAATTCATAGTTCACACACACACACACACACATATATATATATATATATATATATATATATATATATATATATATATATATATATATATATATATATATATATATATAATTGAATGGTGGTTTTTTTATATATATATATATATATAATTGAATGGTGGTTTTTTTATAGTCACTCAACCATTTATTTTGCATTATATGATTCAACATATGAACGATTAAGAGAAAAATAATAACAAAAAGTTTATGTGCATTTTCGACATATAATATTAGTCTACACTTTTTTTTTCTTTGTTATTCTGTCAACCGTCAAGTTGTTTTAAATGACCTTGGTTAGATTGGTAAATGATATTTCACTCACTTTTATATATATATATATACACACAAACACACATGCACTTTATTGTTATATCCCATAACATTTAACCCAGTCACAAAACCTAAACCTCTTAAATAATTGTTAAAAAATATTTTAAGCAGCATATGAACATCCTCGTGTTTTATAAATACTAATTCAATATAAAATATGTCTTCATTTAAGTTGTTTTTAAGAAAAAACGTTGTTTTTTTATACTATTAAAAATTTGATGTCATAAAAGCCGTTCATTCTTTTTTTTTTTTTGCCACATAAACCTGCTAAATTAAAAAAAAATATATACTAATTTAGTGAATGATTCACGTCAAAACATTATTGGCATTGGGCATGTCCCATATCTTGGCAAACACCATATGTCATGCGTGGAAAAAAATTACTCATTGTTGCTATTGTTTCCCAGTCATCTTTACTTGTATTGCGCCAAAATTATTTAGAATAATTATAAATTAAGGGATTCCTACATCTTACTTGTCACGATAACCAACTTGAATGTTTACAACGTCAACATTGTCACCCAAGACACTCTGGTTACTCCTCTACCTCTTTATTATATTGTTGTTGATGAGCTGAAAATAGCAATTTTTTTGTTTTTCCTTTAATTAATTGCTCAAAGATTCATCCAAGTAGGTTGATTATGTGCAGCGACTAAGCCAGAAATTTCTAATTAAGGAACACTAATATTTTATATTTGTAATTTTAAAGAACACCAAAATATAAATAAATAGTAAGATATTGTATACAAACAAGGCAAGTGCCCTGCTTACACATCAACACCGCCGGGGGAGGGGTGACTGGTGATTAGCTTTAAACAACCGATAGCATTGGAGGAGCCAGAAATTTTAGTTGGCGGGCACTTTTTCGAAAGACTTCAATGCTTTCAGGGAACCTACATATACAAACAATTAAATATTTCAAGCCTTAATGTGAAAATAAACATATTTTGTGGGACTAGTGTGGGCAACCCTAGATCTGGGCATCGGGTCGGCTCGCTCGATAAGAGTTGGGCCTAGGTTAGCCCAACGTTCGATACCCGAGCTCGGGCCCGGCCCAATTAAAATTAAAAAATAAAATGTGTTGAATATAAACTACATTTTTTAATAATAAAATGTATATTATTATTGAATAAAAACAATACAAAAACTACAATTGAATAAAATCGAGCAGACATGGGCCGGGTACCGGTCAGCTCTGTCACCAGGGTGCGGCAGAAATGGACATGCACTCGTGCTGGTGCGGTTGTGGGTGCGACCAAGATTCGCATCCAAACCGCACTTGTTTAAGAGGTCGCACCGGCAAGGAGAAAGGGCAGTAGGTAGAGACAGAGTGCGGGAGAGAGAGAGAGAGTGCGGGGGAGAAGGAGGTAGGGAGAGGAGAGATAGTGCAGGAGAGAGGGCGTGAGATGTGCGGTACTTAATTTATTATTACTATTTTTTTAAGTTTAACGTTATAGAGGTTGCGTGTTTTATACATATAGACCGCAAGGGTGTCTACCAAGTCAGAAGTTTGAAATTAAAATTCTCGTTAAAAATGAAATGAGAATTGCGGTATCAAAATCTTGAATTAAAATTTCATAATTGTAATTCAATGTTAAGGAGTGGAATTATGATTTCAAAGGGTTAAAGTTTTTTTGTATCTCTTTAACACATGCCACGATGGTTTTAATTCATTAATTCTAAAATTTTAATTTTTTTATTAAACCCATAATTTTCAAATTTGGAATCAAAGTTTGAGGCTGCTTGACACTAAAACTGAAATTTTCATTATAATTCCAATTTATGGCAGAGTTTTGTTTTTAAAATTTTATTTCTATAGTCAAAACTCAAGACCATGAAACACCTCAAGAGACCAATACTTGTGTCGGCTATCGGCAGTGACGAGCGCAAGCTTCCGGCAAATTCTTTTTGCACAAACAAGAGATCTGTGTTATCCAATCTCTACTAAAAATTAATAATAATAAAAAAAAACATCATCGCCGCACTGTGGCACCTAATTTTTTTGAGATGTGCCATACCGGCATCGGCACCCCGCACCTTGGTGACATAGCCCGTCAGGTCCCGCACCTTGGTGACATAGCCCGTCAGGTACCCAGGCCCGATGGCCATGCTTAGGCAGCCCCACGTGGCTCTCCATGGCCGAATGTGTGGTAGCGACAACACCAGGCAACTAATTCTAGCGTTTCCGTGATATAAACCGCTCCTAAGGGGTTGACATATCTGGTTTGGTCGAATAAAAAGTTAGTTGCCAGTTCGATTCTTGTGAGGTTTAATTAGCTTCATAAGGCGAAAGCAAATAAATGTTTTCCAAGTGAGAGTACTAGCCTCAGGGTTTTATGTTGCTCCTAGTTTTAAAGTTCCATGTCAGATATGTGGTTTCTGGAGAAAATAAAAAAGTGGTGACAATGACATGGGCCAAGCAAATCGAGAATTTTCCATATCAAGTTACTGACTTAGTATGGATCATAACATTACTAACTAAATAAATTTCATGTTCAATTCTAGAACCTAACTTTTCTTTTTTTATAAATATGCTATTATTTCGTAATAAAGGTCAGGAGCCTGCTCTCAGAAATCCTCCAAAACATAATTTTAATATGAAACAAAAGCAAGTGTCCTCCATTTGATAGTCCATTATGAAAGATTGTGAGAATTTTATGTGTCAACTTCTAGTTAACAATGTAACATCCTTTCAACATGGAGACAAATTGCAGAGCAAGTTATACGTTCGACGTAGATGACTTTAGAAAAAAAATGGGAGTTATATACAATTAGAGGCAAAAGGTGGGGACTCGATGTAAAGTTTTAGGTAAAAAGCAAATCCAGATCTTAAACCCAAAATCGGAGACGATCCACTTGTCCACGAAATTCGGGTCAGAGGTCGGTTCTGCAGATCCAGTAGCATGATCCCTCCTCCTTTTTATATGCGGGAGCCGGAAAAAATTGTTTCAGGATGAAGGAAGTCGCCGGGGCTCCGTGTTTCTGGCGGAGCGCTGCTTAGAAGGTAACGCTAGGACTACACGGAGACAAAGAGGAGGGAAAGGAACGATCCAATTCCTGGCAAGAAAGGCGAAGGAGATGGAAAGGCGTGAGAGGAAGAGGCCTCGACCCACCTGGGACGTCCTCCCTTCTCCCCCTTCTCAGGTCC
Source organism: Nymphaea thermarum (assembly GCA_011799765.1). Classification (NCBI taxonomy): domain Eukaryota; kingdom Viridiplantae; phylum Streptophyta; class Magnoliopsida; order Nymphaeales; family Nymphaeaceae; genus Nymphaea; species Nymphaea thermarum. The sequence continues at coordinate 133,948 of JAANDH010000700.1, read as the reverse complement.
GCCTCTTATGGACTCTTTACAGTGAAACTAGGTTTTTGATTGTCGCCACTGTTTTTATGATCTACAGTGTGAGGTTTTCTCTTGTTGTTGTGCTGATGGTTTACTTTCCGGAAGTTTAGCAAGCATTGGTTGCTCCGTGGAAGAATTAGGGTTTGCTTACTTTTAGGCGTTAGCATTTCGTCATTCCCGTTTGTTTGTGATGCTGTTCCTGTTTGTCCATTGGAGATATAAGAAAGCATGGCGAGCTGTGTGGTTAATTAGGGCTTATTTGGCTGGTTGTGCGGCAAGTTATGGCTTGTTAGAGTTCTTTTCCTCTTTTTGAATACTGTGGGGCTATGGAAAGTGGAGAAGAAGTTTGAAGTGGTTTAATTTCTTTGGTATTGATATGGTTTTGATCTGTGTAGGCTCGTCGGGAAGCGGAGGGTGTCAGCCGTTTGGTAGAGCACGGGGAGAGGGGCAGGGTGGATTGCCGGTTGGCTGTGGCAGATGCGGGCTCTTCCAGGGCATCGCCTCCTATGCGGGATGATGATCGAGAGGGACATTATGTGTTTGATCTTGGAGAGAACTTGACGCCCAGATGTATGTCCCTTGAACCTTTTTTCCCCTTAGTTGAGAGCTTAGCCTAGGGAATGGTAGCGATGAAATATGAGTATTTAATCTATAATTAAGAAACCCCATAGCACGGAGTACATAATGGCCGAGCAGGTGGTTGTGGTACAAAAAGTGGAGAAATCGTATGCTGGACTATTTGGCAGAATTCTCTACTAGCATTTATGTACAATTCCAGATAAACAAGGAGTCGTGTAGAGTCGACATTCGTAGTGGATACGAATGATGAACACCCGTGCCCTGACCCCCTCTATGAACGAAGATCAAAGGAGGTAGGGTGTGTCCTCTTCTTTGATGGGCAAATGTCCATGTTATTTTCAATGGTAGCAACACTCAACACTGAGTGATACATGCCCCCGTGACTATGCCATTTGAAACAAGAAATTGGATATTCCACTGCAATAGGAAAGCAAAAAGAGAAGATTCCAGTTTGTTGTTGGGAGGCATATTTTATAATTAATATCGGAGTTGAGTTTTGTCTTGTAAGTACCTGTTGGCTGTTTGGGAAATCGGGTAAAGATTCAAAGAAACACTCGGGTCAAACTTTCAAGGATTGAAAGGGTGTTATCTTGGCTCCTTAAATGGGTTATCCTGAGAATTGTTGTATCATATTCATATGTTTTCTCTTTTACAACTTGAACTTTTTTATGTCTCAGAAAAATGCCCATTATACAGAGGTAATTAGAGAATTTAGTGGTGAAATGAGAAGAGTTCTTTGAGCATGAAACCATTTATATGTTCATAGTACATGCACCCTCCATTTTCACACATTTTTCCCATGTTGACATGAGAAAGCACAGCAGGACCAGACATCGTGAAGTATTCATGAACATAGGAAGACATGCATCACAAAATCTGGTGGTTATGAGTCCTGTGACCCATTTTCCTCCACTGATATGAACATTTTAGCTTTAGCTTTATCCATTCATGTGATATAATGTGTCTCATCATTTCCATATAAAGGTGGTTTTCTTCACACTATTGTAGCTATTTGTATTTATATTGCTTATGTTTGTGAAACACATGAGTAATTGCACATTTCAAGTTTGTAGCTATTTGTATTTTTCTTGTTTATGTTTGTGAAACACATGAGTAATTGCACATTTCAAGTTATCATTTAACATTTCATAATTATGTTGCCTTGGAGTTGTTTCTCAAAATTGCAGCTAAGTTAATATCTGTAAGAATCTATCTACATAGCCATGTTCTGGTTCATTAGATACATGCATCTCTCTCCATGCATATGTGGGCTATATATATATATATATATGTATATACCACGAATGAATCTTCGGTCATAACTGAATATAGGCTTTTACAAGACTTGAAATTTGAAACTCAAGGGCCCATATTATGTCAAATCTTGATAAATTGAAAATATCTTGATCCTCTGTTGAAAATATGATTCAATTTCTGATTCTTAGTACGCGGTTACATTGATGCAACTTGCATGCATAGTTTCCACCTCCACAATTCTATATGTGTCTCTGTGTGTTTCCAACCAATATTTTTGATTGTCTGGCTGTATTCTGGCTGATTTTTTTCTTTCTGACTTCACGTTGATTTTGGATGTCTCAAACCTGTAGGGTTAAAAAAATATGAAAAACCGATGCACAGATCAAGATTTATGAGGTTTTTAAAGTTTAAACTCAATGGTAGATTGAAAATTGGAGGGTCATAAAATCTAGTTGATGCATAAGATTTTGGCATTCTTTTTCAAACCTAAAGACGTTGAGCTGTTTGATCTCATCCCTGAAGTTAGATTGGAAAAAATGGCTGAACTGGTCAGATGTTCATTGGATATTGGTTATCCAAATCCGCAAATCTGTTTTGTACAGGTGTTTACACATGTGCATCTAAATGCATTTGTGTGTGTGTGCACACCTGTATGTATGCATTAAGTGCTGTCCTTTTACTAGTTTTTTTTCTTGTGCATATGATTGTGGTTATTCTAATTTTAGTTTGTATTATTATGGTTGTGAATACCATTACTGGCATCATACAGAACTCCTTTTTAGTCACTTTTGGTTGGTTGATAGACTGCCAAAGTTGTATAGTTGTCTTTATTCTCAATGTTTTTGCATGTTTTTTGATGTCGTCTGCTATCTTGCAGATAAAATACTGAGCAAGATTGGTGAAGGTAAATTGCAAATATTCTGGTTGTTTGAGAAGCTTGTTTTGACGTGATCCACCCTTTCATTTTTTTCTTCTTCTGTTGTCCTGGTAATCCTTTGAAGTTTGAATTATAGGCACCTTTGGCCGTGTTCTAGAATGCTGGGATCGTGAAACACAAGAGTATGTGGCAATCAAGGTAGTGAGAAGCATACGTAAATATCGTGATGCTGCTATGGTGGAAATTGATGTCCTTAACCGGCTTACAAAGAACGATATCACTGGATTACAGTATGTACATTTTAATTGCTTTGGCAATATTATGCGAAATTTTCATTTTGATATGGCTTCCTGCATTCAAATGCTCATCTCTGCATGTTTGTGGGTTCTTATTGCAGCTGCGTACGAATTCGTAATTGGTTTGACTACCGCAATCATATCTGTATTGTAAGTATTTCATGCTGAAGATCTATTAGTTTTTTGCCTTTTGCTTGTAAATAAACTTCCTACAGGACATGATAAAGCTTTTGGTTAGGCCTTTGCTTATTTCACCCTGATATTTGTTTTTATCAGAGATGCTTTTCCTAGGTTCCTTTTTTTGTGTTGGAAACTGGCATTGCAAGCCTGTAGGCCTCCTTGTTCAAAATTCTGGTTTTCATTTACTTCTTAATCATGTCTTATATATTTATTGTTCTTTTCTACAAAATTGTAAGTTCAAAAGTTCTCTAATTTTTTAATGTCAGATGCAGTATGACTTGTCATTTTTAATTCTAAAAGAACTAAACTATGATTCTAATTTAAATGCTGTGGTTCAAGTTTTTACTGCCATTGACAGAGTGCTGCTAAAAAATAATTCAGTTTATGGCAGAGTCTGATTTGTGTCTATCCTCTGTGTGTTATCTTGGGTAATTTCTCTTTGAGACATGTCTATTTAATTTGAAACATATATATGCAGATTATGAGAACTAATTTGAATTTGAGAATTCGTGGTTTCAGATGGTGTACATTGTGTGTTTAAAATGTGTTCTTAGATGAGCTTTGATGATGTGATCAGGTGTGTGAAAAGCTTGGGCCCAGCTTATTTGATTTTCTACGGAGAAATAAATACAGCCCCTTTCCTGTTGATCTAGTTCGAGAGTTTGGGCGTCAGCTACTCGAATCTGTTGCATGTGTGTAGATTAGATTCAATTATTATTTTTATTTGTTTTATTTTTCTGATCTCCATGATCTTCTTTATTCTTTGGCATCCATGACCATTTCCTTGCAGCTTACTTGATTTTCTTTGGTGTCATCCACAATCATCTTTTAGTTATCCGACCTAATACTAGTGCTTTTTCATGTTATTCAGATATTCATGATCTACGCCTAATTCACACCGATCTGAAGCCAGAAAACATACTTCTTGTGTCCTCTGAGTATGTGAAGCTCCCATGCAGAAAGGTATTTCATGTTATAAGTTCTTCAAGACCCCTGCAGTTTTTTCTTTTTTCAGGTATTCAGTAATTTTTATCCAACAAATGGATGTTTGGCAACAGAGGAATTCACAGGGTGAGATGCATTTTAAGTACTTGCCAAAGTCGAGTGCCATAAAGTTGATAGATTTTGGTAGCACAACCTTTGAGAATGAGGCTCATAGCTCTGTTGTTTCAACAAGGCATTACCGTGCACCTGAGGTTATTCTAGGTAAACTGGTTAATTTGATCGGGTGAATGAAAATCAAGTTTATTTATTTGTGTGAGCTGGAATAAACAGTCGTAATGTCGTTGTGTTTCAGAAGGTTCAGAAACTAAGCCCTCAAAAGAATATCTTAGAGCTGTTATTAGAAGCGTGTTTGTGCATATCCTGGTCATCATTGTTGTTTTCACTTCATTAATTTTGTGAACTTGTTTCCTCTCCACCTAGCAGAAAGAGTAGTCTCCTACTTTTGGATTTTACAGTTTTTACACTTTTGTTAAAAATTCTTCCAGACATAATGTGACTAACTTGCTTAGACTAGAGGGTGCTTATCATGCATTTCTCAGTTTCCTTGGAAACTGGAAACCTAGGAAGTTGGAAATTCTTGTGATTTCTTTTAGAGGGCTGAGCTTGAAAGAGCTAATATGTTGATAAACTTAGGGAAGGGTGGGTGGGCTTTTTGTTTTTCTGTTTATTTCAGAAGTTATTTTGTGGAGACATTTTCACATGTGTTTTTCTCCCAAAAAATAAGAAAGCCGTCTGTTTATCATCTGCATATTATGCCACTTTGCTATGTGTTGCTTTTAATTCCATGCCTTATAAAGAAGTGAAGAACTAAATGTTTCGCTGCTGCCATGGGCCATTTGACATTCCAAAAGCATTTGGATACATTCGAGCATAACCTTAGTTAATATGTTTGTGACTCTTATTACTTGTTCTTGCTATTAGGCTTGGGATGGACTTATCCATGTGATATCTGGAGCATCGGCTGCATACTCGTTGAACTTTGCTCAGTAAGTATAATATGTTCCGTTGGCTTGAAATGACGTCAGTGATTGGGATTGTAGGATCATGAAATTTTAATATCCATGTTTTGAAAGGCTAATTTTTTGCAGGGGGAGACACTGTTTCAAACTCATGAGAATTTGGAGCATTTGGCTATGATGGAGAGAGTTTTGGGTCCCTTGCCTGTGCAGATGGTTAGGAAAGCTAGGTACTTGTCTGAGTATTGTTGTCTAATATTCTTCTCCATGATCGACCTGCTTGGACATCCTTTTTCTAACGGTATAGCTGAGTCTACATTGTCCGTGGGAGTCCAAAGGGGTGCTGGACAACTGCTTTCCTTGTTTGGCAGTTGAGGTACCATTACCTTCTTTTAGGGGAGTGAAGATGTCTCAGGTTTCAGTCTATTTAGCTGAGCTCTAACTATGTGGTTGCTAAAGTCCTTAAGGAATTCTGTGCGAGGTTGGAAATGAACGACAAAAGAGCGGAAGGAGTGCAATGCGATCAATGCTACTGATGCTATCTGTGTTTTTTCTTCCCTGTTGTTGACATTTTAGTGTTATGTTTTGCTGCTATAGTCAATCTGCTGAGAAATATTTTCGACGAGGGACAAGGTTGAACTGGCCGGAGGGAGCAGTTTCTAGAGAGAGCATCCGAGCAGTCAGGAAACTTGACAGACTGAAGGTGAAGTTCATTTCTCCTTAAAGGCAAGCTTTGGCTGTAGTAACTCCGTGTTCATGCCTATCGAATGTATGTCCTATATTTATTATATTTGCCTACGTGAATCAAGCAGAACCTGTATGCAGCTGAGAATAATTCACAATTTTTCTGCATTTTCAATTGGGGGAATGGGATGCCCAGTGTGAAACCATTGTTTCAGTCTGTCTTATGCTTCTTATGCTCCTGCTTTGGGACTTCTGCAGAATCTGATATGCCAGCATGTGGATCACTCTGGTGGAGTGCTGACAGACTTATTACAAGGTCTCCTGGCATTTGACCCAGCTGAGCGACTTACAGCTCATGAAGCGCTGAACCATCCCTTCTTTAAGGGCACTACATGAGAAATAATGTGGTGATGGATCTGCGAACAATCACAAATTCAGTGAAAATCACGACGGTCACTCGATCTTGGCGAATCTCTTGATACAAGCATTTGTTCTGCTGCAACCAGTTGCTCTTGCAGAGATAGTTGGTCATACATATGCATGCATGTGAATTGCTTGTGGCAAGGGTGAGTGAGCTCGGCAACTGTTCAAGATGGCGAGCGAATAATTATTTTTGAAGGCAATCTGCTTAGTCCATCACACTTGACGGCATTGTGTTGCTAAGGTTGCAGATAAATTATATGATGAACGGTTCAGGCAGCGAAAAGAATAAAGCGGACTAGCAGAAGCATGACACTGCGGGTGGTTGACATCTTATTTGCTGCCGCAAAAGAAGAAAATCGGCCAAGGAATGCTCTGTAAATGTGTACGACCGCCATCTGTTAGCAGGAGAAATTTTGTAACGGCGAAGATCATATATCTATTTGCAACTGCGCTTGTCGAATTCAATACTTGTCAATATGTTGACTATCCTCTCTTTTATATTTATAACGGCTGGATTTTCAGGTAATTCTTTAGGAAAATCAGACGAAATTGAACTTTTATATTTATATGGAACGTGAACTTCCTAAATAGAAATTTAGATGATTAAATCAGACAAATGGTATTTGTTAATATAGAGTTAACCTGGGGGTAAGGATTTAAACTTTCGAGTAACAAAACCAAAACTCGTTGCCTTGTTGCTTGATCATTTTCCATTTATGTTTCTATTCAAGCACAAATATATATTAATATTGGCACAGAATGTTCGTTGGTTCCAGCCCAGTGGTATTTATGAAAGAAATAAGTTGTTGCTGACATTCGACACATGTAGATCTGGAATAAAACTAAATTCATTAATTACTACTTATAACTAAATTAAGATATTGATGCTTAATTTGGATTCTCACTAAGATGAAAATGTAAAATTGCATAGGAAACTCAATTTTGATTTTTAATTATTAAGCAATTCCGATCAGTAGTTAGATAAAAGCCATGCCATGGGCACTTATAACAATAAATTGGGTTGGGGAGGAAACCGTAGCATTCGTTATATGAGGAGAATTTGGGAATACTCTTATATTTTTAAATGAATTTTTATATTTTTTAAAAAGTTTATATGTCTAATCTCCTAGCACTCTTGTTTTTATATTTTTTTAAAGAAATTTTCACTTTTAGACTTACCATTTGCTTATAATTATATAAAAAAAGACTTTTGTGATTTTATTAATGAGCACCCTGCTTTCCATAAAACTATCAAATAAACCTTGGAACCTCTTTAGCTTTACGTACATTTAAGTTAGTGACAATTATTTTTCCAATATTATTCATTATAACTGAATTAGGCCTTTATCATTTAGTTTTTTTTCGCAAGTTATGTGGAGTCTTTATTTGACAAGATTTTTGAAAATTTTTTCCATTAAAAAAAGTGTAAAATAATGAAAAAAAGGCTCAGAAAAGGATTTATTAATTACGATTTAATATGCATGCAGAAACTCGGATTTCTGCTTTGAAAAAAGTACCGAAAGGGAGCGCAACACTAATCTTCGCAAATCGGATCCCATTTATTTGTCCGGGTCTGCTGTTTCTCGATTTCGGGTCTCGACCCGTTCGAAGCCTACCCGGTCTTATCAAGAACGGACCGACAGTCGGATGCTTTGCCTCCCCGCCATTTCTCTTTCCCTCCCTCTCTCTCTCTCTCCGCCTCCCTCGTTCAGGCGTCGTCTTGGTGTTTCGTGGGTTCAGTGGTTAGGGCTTCATTTAGCGGTTGCGCTCCTCAGAATTCCGATTTGAGGTTCAGTTCCTCACAGCGCTAGGGTTTCTGGTCTTATTCTTATTCCTTTCTAGGCAGAGGGAGGGAAGAATACGATCCTAAGGTCCGCCAATGGCCACTGTCGCCGTTAATGTCGATCCCTTCCAGAAGGCGATCGACCACCTCGAGACGGAGCAGGTAAAGATCACGAACTTCACCAATTTCTGGAAGGACCTTTCCAATCACATTTCCTCCCTCGAGAGGACGCTGCAGCAGAAGTCTGAAACCCTGGACTCGAAAGTTCGGACCCTTGACTCTACCACAAAGGAGACCCTGGAATCTCTGGCCACTAGGGAGGAGTCACTCCCTTCCAAAGAGTCGGATGCTACCGACCGCGTCGAGAAGCTGAAGCAGGCGGCGCTGTCAGACATCGAGGAGCATTCTGGGGATGTTCCCAGGGACGCTGATGTAGCGAAGAGCCTCCGTTTCCTGTGCCGTAAGATGGATGCGAGCAGCCTCTGGAGGTTTCTGATAGCGAGGAGGAAGGATCTGGCTACGATCCGGGCGGAGTTGCAGCCGGCAATTGGAGAAGCAGTTGATCCAGCATCCCTCATACTGCACGCGCTCGAAGATTTTGTGTTCAAGCGGGGGGATAAAGTTGGGCTGTCCGACCAGCGGTGGGCGTGCGGATTGCTGCTCAGGACCTTGTCCACTGAAGGGGGAGTCGCGACCAGTGTGAAGGAGCGAGCGTGGTCGCTGGCTCAATCTTGGAAGGAGAAGATCGATGGGAGTGCAGATGGTGGTTTGGCTTCAAACGCTGCTGAGGTGCAGATGTTTTTGCAGCTTTTAGTTGCTTACAAACTGGTAGATAAGCTTAAAATAGATTACTTGAAGAAGCTTGTAGTGGAATTTGCTTCTCGAAGGGACATGCCAAAACTCGCGATCACTCTAGGTCTCAAGGAGAAAATGGGAGGTATGCTTTTTTATTACTTGGTAAAATTGGCATGCGTTCTCCTATGTGTATTATCAAAGTTTTCCAATCAATGAGGCTTTCCTCAAGCAGATCTCAGTGAACTTATATGAAATAAGCATATATTTTATCCCTTCCACTGTGCTTGAAAAGTTCAGTTTTGATGCTTAGTTAAGATGGATGCCTTGAGAAGTTTGACGCTGGCAAAGCTCCAAGTTCTTATTTCATGCCACTGGACCTCTGTTTCAGGGCATAAATATTCCTGACAGTCATATATTATATGTACTCAAAGTTTCAAATTAAACGTAACATCTATATTTCTTAAATTATCTTCTTGTTATTTTCTGTTTTTTTTTTCTATATCTTATTTATTTTGTAGTTTTTATTGAATCTTGACTTAGTATCTTTGTTGTTAAAAATGCCAATCAGTGGCCACCTGAGCTGAGGCAATCAATGGCCACCTGGGCCTAAGTGTGCTTAGGATGGACTAGGCATTTTTAAGCAGTATAAAGGGAAAAGTAGAATTATTAAAATGCGACCCTAATTGTTATACAAGCACACTGCTGTTAAAATCAGTAGACACAACCTACGTGGATATGAGCGTAGTAGGGACTAGGCAGGATTAGGCACATAATCAATCTCTTCCCTAGAAATAGGAATGGATAAAATGCAATAGTATTTGTTAAAATTAACAGCAAAACCAAAGCATTTCTGAGTGAAGAACCTAAATATGAACTGATAACGACACAAAAATTAACAATGCACCATAACACAAACACATTAAACATTTGATAACATGAAAAACATAGTTGTAAGTTTGAAAGGTTAAATTTAATGAAGTTGGACAATTAAAGTTTACAAGTTACGTAGCGTAGAAAAAGCTTTACAAGTAATATCAATGCTTTTAATGTTGTAAAGTATGCAAAATGTTACCATTTCCTGAATGACAACTATTAAAATCTTCACTTATAATTTTTGAGACGAAAATCTTAGAAAAAAAGCTAAAATTACTAATATTATTAAGGAAAAGAAAGAGGGAATATAGATCCTCAATAAAATCACAGGTTTCATGTTAACATTGTTTGTTGTGAAACTGATTTCTACTATAATTTAAATGAACAAGAAAAAAAAAGAAGACTATTTGTGTGTGTGTGTGAATATTATTAGGAAAAGAAAAAGGCAATATAGATCGTCAACAAAATCACAGCTTTCATGTTAACATTGTTTGTTGTGAACCCGACTTCTATGATAATTTAAACAAACAAGAAAAAGAATTAAGAAGATGATCAACTTAATATATATAAAACACTATTAAACCCAAAAAATGATCAATTTAATATATATTTTGCATTAACCTATCCTTAACATCATATTGGTAAGGTTAGAATGTTGTCACATATATCGTGTACATGTATTATATGGCGAGAAATTTTTCAGGTATAATACGGTAAAGTTGTATATCTCGGGAAAATCTCGGCAAATTTAAAAAAAAAATCCTGAAAATTATGTAAAAATAAAGTAAATCAGAAATTAATAAAAAATACGAAAACATTATGGCATTTAAACAAAAGCATCTTATTGCCGTTTTATACGACTGACTTATTTTTGGGGTATTTAACGCTTGTTTTTTTATTAAGACGAGATATTTTTGACAGTGTTTAGATTAAAAAAAAACACTATAAATATCATTTTAAAGGGCCTAGTGGTTTGGTTTTACCAATCACTCTCTCTCTCTATATATGATATTGCATATCAGAGTTAAGAACCTAAAATAACATAAAAATAACCAAAGTGTAAGAGTATATGAATTATAAGTATAACGACATACTCACACACTCTCTTAACGAAAATCACCTGCAATTACAAAAAGTGAAAAAAATGCAAAAATGGAAGGAAAAAAATAATGAGGACAAAAAGAACACAAATTTGGGTTTTTAAGGGAAAAAGAACATGTGCTGTTGAGCGCCTAGGTGATGCTTAGAGCACTTTCAAGTGGGCCTAGACAAGCCTAGGTGAGCCTTTGAGATATAGCTTAGTACTTTGTAATAAACTCCTAGCCTAAAACAGGTGTTTTTTTTCTCTGCCAATATCTTTAATGCAATCATTTTTTTTCTGATTTAGTCCTCATTCTGATAACATTTTTTGTTTTTTGCAAGAGCTTTAGGATGCTACTTTTCCTATTTCTGTTCTGGTGAATCGGTGATGCTTCTTGCTTTTATATATTAAGGATGATATTTGGTTTACAATAAATGGAATAAGAGCCATTTTCTGCTCAGATTTTTTCTCTAATGGGTGAGGAATTTTCCATGGTCACTGAACAATAGGTTAGTTCATTATTCATCTGATCTCCAGAACTTTGTTTGGAAAAGGTTCACTTAATGTTTCCAAAACCAATTCATTTTATAAATTAGCTGGGTTAAGGTACATTTCCAGGACAAATCAACAATAGGTCTGCTTATATTATAGTATGTGAATGAACATTCTGTGGAAGAGTTCCACCTAATTTTTCCAGAATCCACTGCATAAATTAGCTGCTACAAGCATTATTTTTCCTGCTTAAACTTGTTAATACCTAGTCTACCTGACCAAATTGAACCAGCTCTTTCTTGCATGAAACTTTCTGGAAGCAATGTGCTTGGAATCTTGGGTGTTGCTTCTGTGATTGATTATATATATATATATATATATATATTATATGTACACACATCTATGCACATTTGTATGTGCACGTGCTGATCACTTTTTAATTTCAACAGATATTATTGAAGAATTGGTCAAAAATGGCAAGGAGATTGATGCTATATATTTTATTCATGAGGCTGATTTAGTTGGTAAGTTCGCCCCGGTGCCACTTCTCAAAGCTTACCTCAAAAGCACAAGAAAAAATGCAAATGGGGCTACAAAGAGTGGTTCTCCAGTAAGTTGGCTTGCAACTCCTAAGGGTTTTTTCCTCCTTTTGTTTCTCTCGTTTTGTACATCACTTTTAAATGCTTTTGTGTTGAAATTGCTGAGAAATTATCAAACTGGTTTTGTTTAGTTCATGATCCCTTTTGATTTTTTGCCTTTCCATCTTTGATGATTAGCATTTCATGCATCCTTTACTGTGTTCATGTTTCTTAGCTGCTTTTATGTTATGATGTTCAATTGGAGGAATTCATATTATTATTAAAAATATGGTTTTATGCTCTATAATGCAATTTGAAAAACATCAGTCCTTGCAGGTTATTACTTTTCTTTTTAGAGCAGGACAGAATTACGTCTTCTGCTGTTCTGGGTTCCTAGTTTGTGTAGCCTGAAATCAGAAAATAGGAACATTCTCACTGTGTTTTAATTGAAAATAACCTTTGGGATGCTGATGCACTTTAGAAGCATTTTGTATCTACAGGTCATAAGGCGTGGTTGACCAAGTTTTTTTTTTTTTCTGAATTATAGTCTGCTTAATCTCTTGTTATTTACTCACAACTGTGTTTCCGTTTTGACATACTGATCGTTGTAGTCTGATAAGATGATGATCTTTTATTTGCACATTATTTAATAAAGACCTGAAGGCCCGTTCCTTTTTTTCTTTTACGAAACAAAAGTGGGCCCAGTGGGATGTATACACTTGACTTCCAAATTAAAATATAATAATATTTCTTGTCCACATTCCACCAAAGCTCTGATATCTTGTTGGAATGAATAGTTTAGCTAGAATATTGCTTCAAAAGTTCAAATATACGGAAGCCTAAGAAAACGTCAACATAGTAAGATATGGGAGTATCTTTGGAAATGGGAAAAGGCAACACAGATTAGGGAAAAAGACAGTTTCTGTTTTCATCTTCTTTCTCTTTTTTCATTTTTGTAGTTTTAAATGTGTCTTTTTTCAAATATATCATCTTTAGTTAGTTTGTTTTGTGATTACTTTGGACATTCCTGTTCATAGAAGTTATAGTCTTTCATGCCATCTCTGCAAGCAGGAGTATTGTAGTAAAATATGGATTTGACCCATTTCTGCATCCCAAAAAAAGTGATTTCATGCTGTTGTGCCACTTATGTACATGTTGTTTACGATTGCACTCTTTCATGATGATGCTTATCTCTGAATTTAATAATTTTTTAGAAGACAAATGGGAGAGGGAGGGGGAAGGAACTTTAAACAAATGAGTAACTGTGCGTAGGCAGTGATAGCATAGGCACAATTAGGCAGACCTAAGCAGTGGGGCCTAGTTGGGTTAGGCTGCACCCAGCTGCCCTAAGCATAGGCTACCAGGCTCACGTGAGCATATGCTTTGATTACGTAGCTTTTATGCAGTTACACAAAATATACTGAAGTCCTGTCTCTCATATAATATACGTGGTTGTGAGGATTGAGTGCACATATTTTGATCAAATTACATGGTTAAACTTCTGATATTTCAACTGGATGCTTTGTGAATATGAGACTCTGGCCTTGGACTTTGGAATCTTGCTAGGTACCAAAACAAGTTCTAACTTCTTGGATGATCTCCAATTTTGGCTTCGGTAGTCTTCCTTGCTGAAGCTACATCTGGCATTGTTCTAAGCCTATGCCTATGAATTACCCTTCTCCACAACTATAAACATTTATAGACATGTGCATCATTATGCAACTTTATTATCACGTGCAACTGACCCAAGTGTATGCAAATTGTATCTAAAACCTGACACGAGACTCCTGCCTTAGGGTTGTGATTGTTATGGAATGCCCAGGATGTTTGGAGTATCTTGTATTAACAAAAGGATTGAGGGCCAGTGAACTCCATAGCTTCTCTTGTAGTAGTAGCTCAAGTTGCTTGGGTGGAGTGTTGGCTTCTCTGGCTGGTCAATGTAAAAAGTTCATTCTAGCCTCTAGGATGGTAGGCTGGTTCCCTTAACCAACTTGACTGTCTATTTCAACGCTATCTTGGGGTTGCCTCTTTTCAAGTTTGAGATCTAGCGGTCCATTCATGTGATTAAGATTTAAACTGAGGTATAATATTCTTGATAGCCCTCTAATGCAATTGGATCTTCTTCCTGCTGGTCAGGATGATTCTTCGGAGATAAATGCTCTCAAGGCCATGATCAAGTGCATTGAAGACCACAAGCTAGAGGCCGAGTTCTCACCTGAAAGCCTGAAGAAGCGCGTCACTCAATTGGAGAAAGCCAAGGCGGACAAGAAGAAGTTCAGTGGGCCCCCAAAAGCGCAGAACAAGAGGAGCCGGGTGAGTGGTGGTGGTGTAGGTTCTGCATCCTTCCCGCCTGCCAAAGCTGGAAGGCATGCTAATGCATACCCATCATCAACTTGGCGGGACCAGACCTTACCTGCCCATCAGCCTTCTGCGGCCTATGTGTCAGCTTACAGTGGTTACGACTACCCGTATTTGCCAGAATCAACCACTGGTGGAAGCCGGAGTCCAGCAGCCATGTCCCAACGTTCCTATCCATTCATGCCAGAAGAGGTACCCACTTCTCGTGCTGCTGCTGTTGCTGCCTCTCCTTATGTGTCTGCTTCAGCAAGTTACAGTGGCTATGATTACACCTCTGTTCTACCTTCCTACCAGGGGTCTACTTATCTGCGTTAGCTCTCTTAGGCATGCTCCTCCATAGATTCTGCTTGTTAGTTGGTTATTTGACTCTCTTACTCGGTGTAGAAGAGCACTTTCTCATTTTTTTGAGGCTCTAGTTTGTTGGTTGTTTGTCGAAGATAACAGTAGATATCACAAATGTTCAAAATATGTAGGTGGGCATAGTGAAAAGTGGGAATTAAGGAAGTCGAGAGAAAGTTCACAGTTTGTCCATGACTAATGGGAGTAACAGCAACCCATAGCGCTGATTGTGGACGATATTTCTGTACAAATTGAATGGGTTTTCTTTTTTGTTACATGAGGGCTCAGCCCCCTCGCCAGTGGCGGTCGTTCTTCTCTTACCACCCGGATTCTCATTTCCTTCCATCGAGGAATGTCCGGAATCGGAATTTTATTCGTTGGTTTATAGCTACAATCCAGTTGATCGGATATGGCAAACCGACGTGGATGCCGGACGGTATATTGATTCACATAGAATCAGTAGAATTTAAGAGATATTGAAATTCTCTTTACCAAAAAAAAAAAGAAAAGAATTTTGATTTCAGAATTATAGACTTATTTCTGGATTAATATGGGACCACCTGAAGGGGTTGAGTTATGACTTCAGAATTCTGGATTTTTTAATCTTTTTTTTAGAACACAAGACATAAGGTTTTAATTCATCAACTCTATAATTTTAATTCACGTTCCATCCAACAACTAGTTTTAGATTTTGAAATCAAAATTTCAAACGGTCAAACACGAAAGGAAACTGTAACTCTAGTTTTTGTTTAAATTTCAGTTTGAGATGAAATTTTGATCTTAACTTAAAGAATATAGCCAGCCGGTTTCTTCTCTCTTTCTTCATTGACAAAGGGCCGCCAGCCAGTTTCTTCTCTTTCTCCATCTCTTCAATGATTAAGGGCGGCTGCTGGCTGTTCTTTCTATCATTATGGATAGTTGAAAGAAAAACAATGAGAAAAAATGTGTAAACTAATACTATATTATAAAAAGTATCGTTTGCCTTTTATTTTTCTTGTCTTCCACTCAGCCTTTTTGTAATGTATTAGTTCACATATTTTTCTCATTGTTTTTCGATTGACTATTCATCATGATGGATCACACGACATTCATGAATAAGTTGAGTGACTTTAATGATGACTCTAGCTTTGTAGAGTCACTTAGAAATATAACCAATGAAGTCCATATAAAAAAAGTGAAATAGTATTAAATGACAAAAATATCCACTACTTTTTTTCTCTTTGTTTTTATTAGCTAATCAGTGATAGATTAGATAGTCCTGATTAGATGACCGATGACCGAGTAACTTTCAAAAGCTAGAGTCACCATTCAATAATATATGTATATGAATTCTATTTAGGGGATTTAAGCATATTCAGAAAAATTTTCAAGAGTATAATGTCTGAAACTTTTAATAAAAGCCCAAAATTTTGCAAAAGTTTATGAAGGAAAATGTTTTCTATTTAAACCTGAGGAGAGTTAGGCTCCGTCTCTTTTATTAATATAACTGAATATCCTTGTACAACTATATATGTGAAAGTGCATGTTCATCGTGAGAACAATTGGACATTTCAATGTGCTTAAATAGCGGAACTCGTATCTTAAAAACACTACAATACATACAAATTGTTGTGTAGAAAAAAAATCTAATATTCTTATATCACAAGTTAGTAATGGTTTAGTTTGACAAGGTCTCATTTTCAATTGTTTAGATTCAAGGGCATGGTTAACTTACGCTGCCTTCACAGCGAGATTGAATTTTATAAAGGGTTTGCTTATATCAAATTCATATACCAGTTGCAATTTTCCATTTTGCAAAGATACAGTTTTATTTTTACAATTTCTGTCAGAATGTGCATAAGTTTTAAGAAAACTCCATAGAATATGTTTCATTTATTTTTAAATTTTCAAATATATTGTATTTCTAAAAAATAATTCTACACTTAATTCAAAACCACAACTAGATATTTAAAAAAACCCCCAAAAACAACATTCATTTTCACAGATTTATCAAAGGAAAATTTTAGAAAAAAATAAGTCATTTTACATTGTCTAACTACAGCCTGATTATGATAAACATATCTGAGTTGCGGAAGGCTTGTTTTCGAAAATCCGTTTCTCAATCAGGCTTGAAAATTTTGTAATTTTTCAATATATACGCATGTTTCTCTAAATATGTCAAGACTTGGTGTGTGTGGGGGGGTTTCAAACTGGTTTTATTTTTTTTTTAACCTCTTGGTGGGAGAAACTAAGTTGTTCTTAACTTTTGACATAGAAAGTGCAACATTGCCAGATAGGTTGTTTGTTATGCCATTCCTCTCTAGTAGGTAAAATGCACAAAACAACTAATGAAATGATTGAGGAGCACTGGGCAAATGAATGAAGAGCTCCAATACAAGAATAAGCAAGTGGGTGGAGGAAGCCAATGTGCAAATAAATAAAATTTTGCGTCATTTAGCGGCCAACTGCCCTCACAAACCCACAGTGGCGAGCCACATATAGGCTGGTGTGGGCAGTTGCCCACACCAGCTTCTCAATTTTCTTTCATTTTTATATTAGGATCGTTTAATATTTACTTTGTTATACATGTAGGTGCTCATTCAGGTATGAAAACCTATTAATCAGTGCTCTTTCAGAAAATTTTTCTGGCTCTGCCATTGCAAACCCACTTGTGGCTCCGCCACTAGCTGAAGTCGATACGACAAATAACTTAATAAATAATAGTTTTATGCACATGTGAAAGAACACTGAATCCTAACAATATCTATCAAAATCTAAATTGGCCTTTGTGACTAATGTAACATTGCTAGGGCGTTTCCGAATTTTGGTCGCTTTGCTCAATATCAGCCACAGTCGTCAGCTTCAGCCCAGTATCGGCGGACATTTGCATTACAACAATACTTATAATAATTTCTACATTTAATTTTCTTGCTCAACATGGCCTGGTGCATGCTAAGGCTTATCAGTAATGCATTTTGGAAAGCAATGGAAATTTGGAGCTTATATTTTATGATTCTAACATGAAAACTGGATCTTAACAACCACAATCTTATTAATTTGGCCATAGTGGATCTCTCCTCGTTGAATACTCATCACAGACATTCAAGAGAAAGATACCTCTGTTACTAGGGTTACCAAGATTCTCAGAGTCTCCCTCCCTCTCTCTCTCTCTCTATATATATATATATATATATATATATATATATATATATATATATATATATATATATATATATATATATACACACACACTCCCACACCACTTGATATGTATAGTCACAGTGTTCTTTTGTGCCATCTCTTCCTCTAAGCATGTTTTTATTCCTTTCTAGGTTTATATGGGGTCCTTGTTCATATATATATATATATATATATATATATATATATATATATATATATCAGGAATATTTCACAGTTCCTAAAACACCAAAAAATTAGTAGTGAAGAAAAGCATTTTTTTTCCCTTACCATAGCTCCGGTCTCTCGGAGTACATTTCTCTTCACTCAAACAATATGATCTTTCCAAAGATGCATTCTCAATTTTCGTAGTTAATGTTTATAGAAGAGCAATCATAGACTTGGTCACTTCATTTCTCTGAAGTAATCGATTCTCAATTTTCATAGATAATGTTTATAGAAGAGAAATCATAGACTTGGTCACTTCATTTCTTTG
>JAANDH010000700.1:90731-113231 GCA_011799765.1 Nymphaea thermarum | reverse complement strand
TATGAATGAAACAAGCCTGGACGCATTGACGTGTATAGTAACACGTGGGCCCAGTGAAATGGTTAGTCTCAGGAAGGTGATTCCTATCCTCAAACAAGCCGCATATTATGATTTGACCATCCCAGCATCACTCATTGAGTAGCGTCAGTGGCGCGGAGTATAAAGGGCTGTTTGGTAGGAGTAAGACTTTGTTAGTTATGTATTTGCCTCAAAATTAAATAGATTCATTAAATACTGTCACAAGTGTTTTATGAATCTGCTTCAATTTTTTTGGACTTACACTAAATGCTAACAAAGTGCCCCTCTTGCCAAACAACTCTTAATATGTAAATAAAAAAGTGAAAACTAATAAATACCAATATATAAATAAAACAACTTTTATAAAATAATGTGGGCAATTAAAACCAATTTAAGCTCTTTGAAGTCTTTTGTCATAATTGAAAAATGGTACATATTGCTCATACAGCAATCTCAGTGGGCAAATCAAAACAGCACTCTCAATATTGTTTATAATATTACATTTCATTCCAAATAAATAGGATTATTTCATCCTACCATTTGGCTAAAGCAGGAGCCTTCACCCTTCCCTCTATCCTCCAAAATACTAGGCATGCTTTCAAGACCTTAGAATGACTTGCATATCAGTGTCTCTCTTTTACTTTCGACAACAAATTGACGCCACAAGAATTAAAAAACGGAAACCGACTGCTTACCCACACCCCACCTTATCCATTGCATCAGCGATTGTTGGATATAATAATACACTTCATTAATTAAATAGTGTTAAACCGGCTTTCCAAGTGAAAGTGGTTACAAATAAGCCTGGGCATTGGGCCTGTACTCCAAAACCTAGGCTTGGGCCAGCTCGAGACCTGAAACCACAGCTTGAGCCCAAGCTCAGCCTGGCCTGATTTAAAAAAATATTTTTAAATGCAAAATATTTGTTTTAAATATAAAGGATTTTTTTAATAATAAATTATATATTATCATTAAAATAAAATAATATACCAGGCCGAATCGGGCCCCATCAGACCGACCCTGATATGTTATCGGGCCAACTTGGACCGGCTGGGCTGGCCCGAGCAGATTTTTTCGGGCCGGATGCCCGACCTTAATTAGAAAGCATCACCACCATGAATGAAAGATTGGTGTACTGTGGTTTTGATAAAATCAAAACTTTGTAATTAAAATTTCTAAAAATTTGAATTTGGCTCCAGATATTTCAAAATTATATAACAGTTGCCTTTATAAACCAAATTTCCTCTCCACCACTAGCTAATTATATGACGACTGATAAAAACTTTGTCCTTAAATTTATTTTTATGGGCATAGTATGTAAGCCAAAGTAGACCTAGGTCCCGAATAAAAGGAAAAAGAGAAGAAAGTTTAAGGAAAAAGAGAAGAAAGTTTTTGCACCCACCAAAGAAGTCGTTGACAGCTTTGACACGTTAAACAAAAAGCTATGCGGACCATCCTTTCCCACCCACTTTTTTTATTGAATGGGCAGCTGCCCACACGAACCCATTTATTTTCAATAATTACATGCAATGCTCTTTGACTTCGTTTAATGCTCTTATAATTAATTGCCCCTTCCCCTAATAATATCCCGCCTCCTCATACGGTTGCCGCCCATCTTGGCCTCTCGGACTAGCTCAGCTAGTCAACGGTTCAGCTTTTTTTTATGATTTATAAGATTCACTTTTTATTGAAAATAAACAAAAATTTCATTTTGATATTTTGTCCGGTCATAAATAATTAGCAATATAATGTTTTCAACATACATTTTAATAAAATATAATATATATGACAGAAGCTTTTGCATTTGTGTTATATATATATAAGTTTCCATTGACAATTAGACATTACACAACGCTACTTTTAGTGTCAGATTTTTCTTTATATATATATATATATATATATATATATATATATATATATATATATATATATATATATATATATATATGTGAGAGAGAGAGAGTAAATGATAACTCTGAACCAATATTGTTAGAGAAAATAAGAAGAAAAAAATATAAATTAGTATTAGATTACAAAAATATCTATATATCTATTACTTTTTTTTTTTCCGTAATCAGCCAGTGCAGATTAAATGGTTGGGTGAGAATAAAAAGTTAGAGTTATTATTCAATATATATATATATATATATATATATATATATATATATATATATATATATATATATATATATATATATATATATATATATATATATATATATATATATATATATATATATATATATATATATATATATATCATGTAAAAAAAATTGAATGATTTAATAGTTCACAAAATTCATGTGAAAAAATTGAATAAAGAGGATCATGTTGAGATCATGGAAAAGATGCGATTTAGGTTGGGGAAATCTTTTAAAAGGTTAGGTGGGTGCATGATACGGGCCAGCCTAGGAGTTCACCGAGAGACGGGGCCGACGATGCCGAGAGGCAAGGAGCCACCCCGGCCAAGCGCCGACGGAGCAGTGACTTCGGCGGCAGTTTGCAGCGCCTTAGGGACCGTCCTACCAGTGCATCATAAATTGCACTTCTACTTACCTCAATAATTTGATGGTCATACACACATTTCCTTTAAATAGGGCATTACAATGGACTCCTCTTAAAGACAGCACATATTTTATCTCTGTACTGTACTTTAAATTAGAGTGTTAAACTGACTTTCATACTATTATAACAACACAATTCACACGAACTAAGGCAATCAATCACTTAACTAATACGTTTATAAATACTCTATAATTCTTCACAAAATTAAAATATAAATAAAAAGTTAAACTTTTTAAAAATAAAACAAATGTATCATAAATATATTTTAAAATCCCATCAAATGGGCCTTTAAATATGCACTTAATTCCGGCGACTCAGGCGAAATTAATACGGATGAAGACTGCCGATCATTGTTGTCCTGGAGGCAAACGTTGACCCATCATAAAGATTTCCACTGTCATATTAATTGACAAAAAAATTAATCAATTTAAATTTGCAACTGACTTGTAAACATTAATGGACGTAAGCTTAGTTACGGGGCTAAAGAGTGGCTGAGCCAGAAAAATTGGCTGGCGAGGGTAGGATATTTTGGGCTGGCGTGGCCAGAACAGTGAGAGAGAGAAAAAAGGTTTTTGAATTTTTAATTTTTATAATTTTTACTTTACTTTGCGTTTGAAAATTTTTGGGCTGGTGTGGGCACCTGCCCCACGCCGCCACTAAACCAGTTTTTGGGATTCTTCATTCCATTTAGGGTAATTCTATCATTTGATTTTTTTTTTATATTTACCATTTTATCTTTGCATGGGAGGATATTATAAATCAGTTTAATCTCTCTCACACTCTGACGAGAGGCTTTGACTTGCTCACTCCCAAAAGAAGGACTCAGCGCTTTGACTTAGCACACATGTCATGCAAGAAGGGCTTGGTCGCTTTGACTGGTTCCCAAACATGCTCCGCGAAATTGATGTTAGATTGGATGAATTAAATTCACATTTAGGCCCCATTTGATGCACAAGAAAAAAAATACTATGTAACGTGATTTTTTTTTCATATTTGTATTATATTTTTCTTCGGGGCATCAAACACAAGGAATTAAAATTGAATATGTTTCTCTGCGGCATCAAACACAAGGAATTAAAATTGAATACGTCTAGCTCCTACTTTTTTCTATAAAAAATTCTTCCACAATTTTACTATACAAAAACTTTCTGTACACCTTACAATAATTTTTTTTTTCAAAAATTTTGAAAATTTAAATTTACAAGTTTATATTTTAAAAAATTAAATTTTAACTGGTTCGCTTTTTTAAGAAAATTATATGAAAAATTGTCGCGCCGCCTCTAAGTTAGGTAGCGAAAAAGAAAGAAAAAAAAAAATCTAGAGAGAGAGAAAATCATTATTGCAGTATGGACTGAAAGCCACGAGAGACGCAAGTTCTACCACAAGCTCTGCGTCCCCGCGCCCCGCCGAACTGGCAGCCAAAGGGGGGAAAGTTTTCCTTTATATTGGCGGGCTGTGTTGAAGGATACGTGCAGAAAGTGAAGCAGGCCGGAGAGAAAGAGATCAGAGCGAGAGAGATGGGTTCCGAGGGTAAGGGCGAGCGTCTGCCTCAGGCGAAGCTACCGGAGATCAAGTTCACCAAGCTCTTCATCAATGGCCACTTCGTCGACGCTGTCTCAGGTTCTTCTTCTTCTTCTTCTTCTGCAGATTGATTGGTTTTTCCTGGATTATCCCATTTAATACGTATGCTGAGGACAACCCAGTTTCCAGTAAAACTGGGACAATTAGTTCGGATACCGATCTATGGCGGTAGAGTCTCTGGTTTCGGATTACACAATTAAACTCCTTCAGACATGGTTTTCCAGATTTTAGTTGTTCCTGTTTACGGGATTAATTCCGCATTCAGTTTGTAATGCATTTTAAGTCAGTGCTTGCCTCAATTCTCTCTCTTTATATATATATGAAAGAGAGATATTCAGCCAATCAAATTTCATCAGCCTTCCCATGTAGTCAGAAAAAATGTATATATAATTCTATTCTCTTACCTAAATCAAAGGGTCTTTTTTTTCTCTCTCTCTCTCTCTCTTTCTATATATATATATATATTTATATCTATCCAGCCAATCAAATTTCATCAGCGGTCCCACGTAGTAAAAAAAAATGCATATATAATTCTCTTACCTAAATCAAAGGTTCTCTCTTTCTCTCTCTCTTTATTTATACATATATATATATACAGAGAGAGAAAGAGATATCCAGCCAATCAAATTTAGACAGCGGTAGTCAGAACAAATAATTCTCTTACCTAAATCAAAGGGCTATAATTGCACGAGAGAGACATCTAACACCAGTATCTTCATCTAATTACAACAGCTTATTCATCCAAATCCAATGAAAAGTCCAAGGATTATATATATATATATATATATATATATATATATATATATATATATATATATATATATATAATTTAGTAAGAACTCATGTGCAAAAAATCATAATTTAATGAGCTCATTTTTTTTTTCCATTTAATTTCACCATCTCGATGGGAGAGCGTTGTGGCATTGTTTGTTTGAGGAAAGGGTGGACCTTGGATTTTCTCTTCTTACTATGAAAATTAATTTGGCTTCCAAAACTTTTCGAGTTTTTGTGGTCCAAGGATTATGTGGGCCCACCTTTTTGTCATGTTCCCAAAGTTCCAGTGGTTGAGCAACGCAGTTACGCAGTCTTTCGGCTAAAGTAAAGCAGCCTTGTGAAGACTTCTGTAATGGAATATCGATATTATTGGAAGATAAAGAAAATAATCAAACATGTAAAATGAATCCTAATTACTTAACTTTTGTTTTAAAAAAATTCATTCATCTAAACATATAACGTGTCATATCTGTGCTTGTCATATAGGAATCGAACTAAGACGCACCTACCAACTATGTTACATCCTTTGAATAACGTGTCATACATCATCAATATCGGTGCTTGTCATATAGGAATTGAACTGAGACGCACCTACCAACTATGTTACATCCCTTGAATAACGTGTCATACATCATCAATATCTGTGCTTGTCATATAGGAATCGAAACTGAGACGCACCTACAAACTATGTTACATCCCTTGAAACGAGTATGTTTTACATTGTTAAATGGTAAAAAGTTATAAGAGTTCATCTTTTCACTGTTTGACAGGCAGAATAAGTTGTCATGAATAGTTCAATTCAGAAAAAGCTTACTGCTACCAAACACGCTATATAATACAAAACATATTGCAGTAAGTTGTCCTTTCTCGCATAGAAAGTGATCAAGAAACATACGCCACAACAGGCAGCCAGGCCCGCTGTGGCGACATGGCAAGATCTGGTCCATGCATGTGTCTTGTACTAAGGCTCATTTCTTTTGAACCTTATCATCTGTGTCTACATAAAGCCTTTGCTGGTTGGATCTTTAGTGGATGATGTTTGATTGTTTGTCCTTTGGGGACTCAGTTTTCAAACATCATGGGTTGTTGATAATGGGTTGTTGATGGCTCTAGAATTCCTTTGTGATTCTCTTGCTTCTCATTAGAATTCCTTTGTGAGACTCCTGCTTCTCATTTTCATTTGATGGGAAACAAACACATTGTTCCTTAACCTAACACTGTCACTTTCTATTATAGAAATGAATTAACCAAAATTTAATTGGGGGTCCCTTTCTGGCATTTCTAATTGGTTCTAGATGTCAAACTCACTAGGAAAAGCTATTTTTTCTTGGAATGAAATTGGATAATTTTTCTTGAACAGAGCAACGTAGCAATAGAGTTTGCAATAAACAAGATTTTGTTTGAAGGAGTAAATGATAGCCTCAAGGGGCATAGCACAGCTGGTCGAGTTAGGGGCATGTATAAAAGTAGGTCTCTAGTTTGATTTATGTGGGCGTTATGTTCTTGTGTCTTGAGGTGGTAGGGTGAGACATCCAAGTTGAATGGTGCACTGCTGCTATCACTGACACCGACACAACTGAGTACCCTAGAGGCAGAATAGAGGGGGCTTCAGGCCTCGTTTCGAACCGTGGGATGAACCTCTTGCTCACATGAAAAGAGTAAATGATAGGGATGGATTTATGCATCAGCCCATACTGGCAGCCTGTCTGATTAGAGGTCGGCATCAGTCAAGGTACTCGGGCACCTAGTAACTTTACTCGGACCTGGCCCCTAAAATTGGGTGCCGGCTAGATCTCAACTGGTCCTGTAACTTATTTTTGTAATATTATTTTATTTATAAATATATAATTGTATATTTGTTATAATTAATTGTATTTATAAATTAAGTTATGTATATATATATATATATTTTAATTTTAACTAGGCATGCCTTGTTTGAGCCGGGCTGTGGTCATAGCCCATCCCAACTTCTTATTGGGCCGAGCTGGCTCTACGCCCAGCCCATATATAAGTTGCCAGCCATCATCTACTTTGAAGACGAAGCCATGAGGTGGCTCTCTCACTAAAACCGGATCACCCTCACTTGGGAAGAGCTCATTGACGAGGTCATGATCCGATTCGGGATACAATTTGGAATGATAATAAGAATAACCGTATTGATTACATGAACGTTAAGAGGATACAAACAATGAAAATTTGCTTGATTAATGGAACCCTTAGTGCAGTAGCCGAGCTAGAAAAATTCGCTGGAGGGGCACATGTTTAGAAACATTTATATCTAGAAGCGCACCTATATATGTATAAAAATAAATATTAAAATTTTCAATGTAAAAGTAAACAAATTTTAAAGAAACGGACCCTTTTAGTTCAACAAAATAATCAAACTTGATCAAGTTTATGGGAACAAATTGCTTTCAGATTCAGATCATGGGTCAACCTAACATTGGCCTCGTGTTCTTTTGATAGGGAAAACCTTTGATACCATCGACCCTCGGACAGGAGAGGCGATCGCAAAAATTGCAGAGGGCGACAAGGAAGACATTGACGTGGCCGTGAAAGCTGCTCGAGAGGCTTTTGACAAAGGACCATGGCCAAGGATGCCTGGCTCAGTAAGACTCATACTCACTATGACCATACTAAGTTTCATACTGGGTTGGACTTTATTGTTTGGCCGCAATAACACATTGTTATTGTCTAATAAATCTATCCAAAAAATGAGGCAAATTCATGGAACAATGATTGAGCGATGGTGTGCCATGAACCTATCATATTTTTTGGGAGCAGATTTATAAAACAATCATTGTGTTACTCATAGCCACAAAAATTGTGTTCTTTTAGAAAAAAAAAAACATGAAAAAATGAAATACCATTTAAACTTAAAAAACAAGTTTTTTTAAATACATTTTTAGTACATTTTCACGTTTTTTTTCACTTTTTTTAATTTTTTAGGTTTTTTTTAATTTTTTATTTGTTGCAAATCTACTTATCTTTTGGTGTTTGTGTTATTATTTTGTCACTTATTTTTTTTTTCCATTTTAGTTTTTTTAAAATTTAAAAAATTCACCATATTTTTTTGGGTTTTTTCAAGCTCGTCGTATTGTATCAAAGAAAAACCTCACCGTTTAAAACTCCAAAACGTTATTTGTGACTATGGTTTTACTGTTCTTCTGCCAACGATATCTAAATTAGACATGTATGTCCCTTTTAGTTGTAGGTGGACTGATCCGAACCTGATTTGGATTCAGATCCCGATGCATTTGAAGCAACTCAAATTTACCGGCTAGAGTCCCAGACCCAGGTTTTTTAGTTCAATCGCCATGATTAGAACAGCAATAAAGCCTGACCCTCAGATTTTGAGATGGAGCTCCCAAATAAATATTCTATATCCAATGCTCTTACATTCTAAAAATCAGATAGATTCGGTTCAAAATTCACGGATTCAGATATTATTGTACAAATTAGATTCGAATCGAATCCAGATTGTGAAATCAGATTTCAGCTTTTTTCGTTCTTGTTCACACTCGCATTTGAATCTGAACATGCTAACATTCTAAAAATGGATAAGGCATATCGTATATATTATTCGAATCTCGGTATATCGTATATATTATTCGAATCTGTTCTGTTCACATCCCTATCTTCGAAAATATAAATGGGTCAGATATGTCTGCCCCAGGCTTATCTATTACTAGATTCAAATGTTCATAGGGAATGAATTTGGATATGCATATCGATCTGGTTTATCAGCACCTTTTTCATCTCATTATCTAGAGGTGACACTGTAAGTAAAGCAAAAAGAATCTATGGATCCACAAAACAAAAAGAGAAGTAGACAGGAGATAAGATCCAATCTTGAACCAAACCTTGCATCAGCATGGTATATTATTGCTGTCCATGAGATATGGATCCAGCACGGGTCTGGCTCAGATCCAAATTGTTGATCTGGATATGGTAGAATCTAGTTGAACTGAACATCCTTCTGGGTTTCCTTCGTTTTCTACTGGACTGCTGGCTTTAATCTCATCTGTATTTATGGGGACGCTTCTGGTATTTGCAGCAAAGAGGAAGGCTGATGATGAAATTCGCGGACCTGATCGACCAAAACGTGGACGAACTGGGCGCGCTCGAGGCCGTCGATGCCGGCAAGCTTTTGTTCTTGAACAAGATCGTTGACATTCCTTTCGTCTCCGGCTGCCTCCGGTATTACGCCGGCGCCGCCGATAAGATCCACGGCGAGACCCTCAAGCTGAACAATGGCCTCATCGGACACACTTGGCGGGAGCCGATGGGCGTGGCTGGGCTCATAATTCCGTGGAATTTCCCGTCCCTGCTGCTCTTCTCGAGCCTAGCCCCGGCCCTGGCGGCTGGGTGCACCGTCGTGGTCAAACCGGCGGAGCAGACCCCTTTGACCGCGCTCTACTTTGCCCACCTTGCTAAGTTGGTGAGTTGCTAATGCTTTCTATCTCGGGGCCAAATGGTGATTATGGATGTTGTTAAATGCCTATAGTTTGCATGGGGTTAGGACATGCACCAAAAGGTGGAGGGTATTTTTGAGTTTTTTAGAAAATAATGGGTATTTAAAACTTTTTTTTAAACTTTTTCATAATCCTTGTTTACCCTTTTAAAAGGTTTTATTTTTTAATTTAGCACTGTAAACAAAATTCAAATTTTTGAAAATTTTTTCTTGCCCATCAAACTCGGGATGAAGAAAGTAATAGTTGGATATGTTTTCAAAAATTTCTTTCCAAAAATTCTTTTCGACCCCAATGAATGGAAAAAAAAATTCAGGATGAAAAAAGTAACCATTGAGCTCTCAAATCATTCTTTAATCCAATGATTCCCTTTTTCCTCTTTCATTATTCTCAGAAAAATTTATTTCCTGAAACATAAACTCAAGTCCAGCAAACCCAAAGGGGTTTTGGAATCTGAATTTTGCTTTCATTTCTTAAATTCCTAAAATAAGTTTCTGGAAACTTTATTCAACTTCAAATTTCCAATGCATCAAACGCCCTAAAGGTGGGCTGAGCAAACCATGCAAATGGCTCCTCGACGAGGCCTAGGCAAGTCGAAATCTTATCGGTTGATTGTATGATTTTTTTCTTTTTTTGTGCCTTTTTAACGCTATTGTGAAAATTGCAGGCAGATATCCCAGATGGAGTGATCAACGTAGTGACTGGTTTTGGGCCTACGGCCGGAGCTGCACTTGCTTCTCACATGGACGTTGACAAGGTAATGGCTTCTTGAACCCCATGCTTAATCTATGTTAGGGCGGAGGCAGGTGTGTCCCTCGCCAGTGAAAAAAAAAATTATATTGAAAAAAATATTATTTTTTAATCACTCTATGTATTTTTAGGATTTAAATTCAGTTTGGCCCTACCCAGATCCAGCGCCTAGGTCATTAGCCAAGTAGGTGCATCCGCCACACCCCTCGGTCAATTCATAAAATTTACTGAAATTACTTGAAACATGCATGCTCCAATTTGTGAAACTTTTAAATGTGCTTGAATAATGGTAGTTGATAATCAATGTGCTTTTTTCCTTTTGAATATTACTCTCCATTCTTTTTTTCCCATTAGAATTCAAATCCAAACTGCATATTATACAAGTTAAAACCTCAAACAGCAGGAAATTAACTTATGTACAACAAATTGAAGATGAGTTTGAATATATCAATCTATAGAGGTTTAGGCAACAAACTACATTTCTTTTTCTTTAGTTTCCTAATGTTGTAGATTAATCTAATGTGCATTGCAATGCCAAAAAACAAAGTATAGATTCTTATGAAACCAACTATGCATATTCAAATACAGAATTACCGTCATGGTTTTGTATCATATCCGGTGTTCATATCCAAGTTAGATAGCTGAAACTACATAGCTGAAACTAGAATTCTGGTCAGCTACAACTACCGTTTCTATTTTGTGAAACTAAAATCACTCAACCATGTAACCAAGGTCATTCATTCAAAACAAATGGATGATTGATAACAAAACAAAAAAAGTGTAAATTAATACTAAATGATAAAATATTCAACAGTTTTTTCTTCGTATTTTTCTCTTAACCATCTATCATAAATTTAACAGACACTTCTGGTTAATTGGCTGATTGAGGTGCATGCAAAACATATAATAAGTGTTGGACTTTAATGGTGTTTTTATAATAAGAAAAACTGAATGGCCCTCATGGCTCGATAATAAAAAAATCAACATTTTTTATTAAAACAACTTGAATCAAAGCATATTTTATATCAAAAGAGTCTTTATAAACATATTAAGATGTTTACATTGTATTTAAAATAGTTTTTAAATAAAAAATCAATGGGTCTGGTTTTTATCCATGACCTAAGCATTTGGTTTTGACCAACTTCTATCTATATATATATTAGTGCACATAATGCGTGATTGATGTTGGTTGCAGCTAATATTTGCTTCTAATACTAAGAGTAGTCCTCAACTTGCACTGCAGATCAGTTTCATAGGGTCAACCGAGGTGGGGAGGCTGATCATGGCTGCGGCTGGGCAAAGCAATCTAAAATCTGTGACCCTCGAACTTGGGGGAAAATCACCTCTTATAGTCTTTGATGATGCAGATGTAGACATAGCTGTTGACCTCGCCCATAAGGCCTGCTTCTTCAACAAGGCAAATCTCTCTCTCTCTCTCTCTCTCTCTTATATATATATATATATACATAAAGATTGTGAGCCAAATATTCCTCCTTCATCACTTGATCTTTACTCCTGGTTCTGGCTTTGCAGGGTGAGGTATGTGTTGCAGGAACAAGGATCCTTCTACAGGAAGGAATTTATGATGAATTTGTGAAGAAGTGCGTAGCGAAGGCAAGAGCAGTGGTGGTGGGAGACCCTTTTGATCCCACCGTTACGCAGGGTCCTCAGGTAAACTTTGCTTCTTAAACAATGGCGATTGGGAAGAAACCATCTCCATCTGCAGATCACGCAGTTAATGTTGATTCTTCATCGCTCTGTCTTTCATTTTTCTTCTCCGCAATGTCATACTGGTTAACAGGTTGACGAGAAGCAGTTTGAGAAAGTGCTTTCCTACATTGAGCATGGAAAGAGGGAAGGAGCAACCTTGCTTACAGGTGGTAAAGCTTGTGGAGATGTTGGTTACTATATTGAGCCTACCATTTTTGCAGATGTGAAGGTATATACAAACATAAATTCTTCATCACATTCTAGAATGTGGCCTGGCATTTCTGTTCATTATGACACACACACAACACATCCACATCAGCAGCATAGCCGAGAATATTAGCTGAGGGGCACTAAATGCACATCCTCGAGAGAGTTGCCACAACAGTTATGGGGGAGTCTATGTTAAGACACTAAAAGCAGACATGTACCTTGAGAGGATGAGGGAAAACAACAGGGGTTTCTGCCCTCTTGTTGGACTGTAGAATGAAATACTTATCTTGCTCACCTGATAATACATATAAATAGGTCAATATGAAAATAAAGACTTTTTGCGAAGATGGTGTGGGCAACTGTCCATGCCTGCGGATGTGTATCTCTGAGACTGATCCACATGTGTTTGTGTATGCACATGTGTACATTTAGGGTTTACTTAAGCAATCTGTGTTTCAAACATCTCTCTGCACATATTCAACATGAAAAAACAACATTTCATGCATGTGTGTCTTTGAACCAACTGCATATATTTGAACTTATATGCTAGTATAGCTTAGTTGTTAGACTGGGAACTTTTTGTGTCTGTATACATTTGAGCAATCAAAATGTCAAAAATTATATAAACACCAAAATGTAATGAAAGGTTCAATATTTCCTTTACAAAATCTGCGCAATAAAGCTACAGGGCTGAGCAAGCAGTTACATATGCCAGATTAAGTAAGAATTGCATTCTAGCATATATTCGATCACACTTAATTTGTTGTTCCCTAATCGCATACTGCAGGATGACATGATCATTGCCAAGGAGGAAATATTTGGACCGGTCATGTCCCTCATGAAGTTCAAGTAAGTCCTCTCTTGCTTCTTTCGATATTTTGAGCAGAGTTTGCTCATTGAGGAAACATGACCAGCATATTTCTACTTCAAGGCCAGCCAATCTCAACCGACTGGGATGGTCCCAAGTCCAGAGTAAGGCTGCCCATCAGGCTGGCCTGACCCATTCGATAAGAAGTCGGGCTCAAGCCGGATCACAGTCTGGGCCCTGCCTGACTGACTGAAACTCTAGCCCGAGACCAGCTCGATTAAAACAAAAAAATATGCTTTCAACATAGAACCCGGCCCAAGAACGTATCTGGCCGGCTCAATGCCCAATTTTAGGGCTCAGGCCCCGACCTGAGTCAGGTACCTGGCCAGATGTTTACCCCTAATACAGACCACACCAGCTCTGTTAGGGCTTTGGCCATGCTTGGCATTTGACTAACCATTCACAGCTAGCCAAGCAGCCAAATATGAAATGGTGAAGCTTGGTCATAGTATTTTCATCTTTCTGGTAATATTTTTTGAAGAAATAAAGGAAATACAAAGATTTCTTCTTAACCAGTTATTTGTTTTGGGATGTTATGATCAGGACCATTGATGAGGCTATTGAGAAAGCCAACAAGACCCAGTATGGATTGGCTTCTGGCATAGTGACCAAGGATATAAATGTGGCCAATACAGTTGCAAGATCTGTTCGGGCCGGGAGCGTTTGGATCAACTGCTACTTGGCGTTCGACCCGGACTGCCCATATGGTGGATACAAGATGAGTGGGTTCGGCCGGAACCTTGGAATCCATGCCCTTGACAACTTCCTCCAAGTTAAATCAGTTGTCACTCCAGTTCACAACTCTCCTTGGCTCTAACCATGTAGTCTAGATTTATGTCTCATTTGTTGAATAAATCCATGGTCTTTTAGGAGGGATCACAAAGAGTTTTCCTAAACTTGAGTAAATTGTCTCCAGGGCTCATGTAATTTTAAAGGAATGAATAGTGAACTGCACAATAAGTGGAGCATGTAGTTTGATTCCAAAAAAAGAGGAAAGAAGCATATATATATAGATTGTTTTCAGGGTTCATGAAAGTTTAAAGAAATGAATAGTGAACTGCACAGGAAGTGGAGCATGTAATTTAATTCCAAAAAAAGAGGAAACAAGCATATATATATATATATATATATATATATATATATATCATGAAAATGCTTGAATTTCAATATCTTTGCTCCATCTCTGCATGTCTTAGTTCCACACATTCTAGAACTGCCAATTTAACCTACCATAGACATGGCCTCAAGTGGTGTAGCATACCTGGTCGGGTAGGTGGGCACGTAGAAGGCACGTCTCCTGTTCAATTTCGTGGGTTACTCTCTTGAACCATATATGGTAGGCACGACACTCTAGTTGATGAATATATTGTACCCGACACAGGTCCCAATGCAATCCAGGATCCTGGACACAAGGAAAATGGAGGAGCAACCGAGTCCTTTGCAGGAAGTGGGTTGTTGAACTCCTGTTTGCTTGAAACCTACCACAGACATCAACATTAAGGCTATAACACTATATTCCTGAATTTCCTTATTATATGCAACTCCGTAACATTATGATCACCACTTTTAGTTAAATTATGGGAACTATCACAATATTTATCGGCTTTATTTGCAAAATCAGCTTATTTCCAATCGATAAAATATTTACTGTCAATGTCAAACATGAGTTTTGTCTTTCCTTTCTTTTAAAATTATAAACAGCTTCTTGTATGAAGGAGAGCGCTTTGCAAATCCTTAGGGGGGCGTTTGATACACCGGAAATATATTTCCGGAAATATATTTCCGGAAATATAGGAATTGGAAGAGTGGAATGGAAAAAATCTTTCCGATTCCAATTTTGGTGTGTGTTTGATTTGTTGGAAATATATTTCCAATTCTATATTTCTGAGTTTGATGGTATAGAAATATATTTCCAGATTTCCAGAAAATTTATTCTTAGTTTGATAATAAGGAAACACTTTTCCAGATTTACAAAAATTAGATATTGTAGGATTATCTGATCAACCTTGCAAAAGCACTAAACTGCTAAGCTAAGAAAAAATTGTCAGAACTGATTTCCTCCATTATTATCTTATGAACCGTGCAAAAGTAGTCAAACTGCTAAGCTAACAAAAAATTATCAGAATGTCCATGACATCTATCAACATCTTCTAAAAATAAAATTAATCAGATGTACATGTGATCATCCAGGACATGACCATGTAAAGGGAAAAGAAACATCATAAATAAATAAACACAACGGAATCACCATCTAACATTTCCGACAGTTTTCCAACCAATTGAACATGGTAGAAAGAACATGAAAAGGAAGGAGAATGCAAGAACAAGATACTTAGATATAAAATGATGGCAGGAATCATATAATAGTTCTCATCTGAAACCATCCGTTCAAACACCTCGATTGCTTCAAGTTGATAATTTCACAAGGCATACATTAAGAACCAGAAAGATTAGTAATTCAAAGCCCTGTAGCATTTATATGAAAAACTAAGGCAGACAGATATGTCCACATGCACACACAAAAGCAATTGTCATAATCTCATGATTGTTCTCCTGATGAAGCAACCTGAAAGGTCTGGCGCTGAGACCCACAATTGCAGCACAAGTGAGGTGGTGGTTTCGGTCCATAAATCATAAATCATAATCTAGACACCGTTCATAGAATCTCGTCCAAACGTGGTGGTTTCTCCAGCTATTAATTGCATGCAAGAAAGAATGACGGCAATTCCAAGTCATATCTCTTCCAGGCATTTCATCAAACACTTACAGCGCACCCTTCAACGTCACCATTCTCCAAACGGGAAGCCAACATTGCTGTCCATGTCCCAGCCAACAATACATTGGCCATTGCTCGTTGAGTTGACAACAAAAAGAAGTAGCAATTTCTTGAAATCGACCTGGTTCTTCTTGGTAGAAAGACTCCTTTACCGGAGCACTCCTTTTCGGAATCACAGTCGCAGTTGAGGAAAACCACCGCGCGTCATTCTGGTGGCAACAGAGTGAGTGGCCCTAGAGAGGAGGCCAAGCACAGGACGGGAAGACCAGGCGCCTGCCTCGTCGTTTGTTATTTCCGGTCCTCGATCAGAAGACCGTTCATTTGCTGCAACTGTGGAACCTTATCGTCTCGCTCAGCATGAGAAGACAGCCTCAGGTAATGAAGCTTGGAGGCAATGCCATGCAGCGGCCTGTGCATGTATGTGCTTGGGCCGTCGGATCCTACGGCGGAAGCCATTGGTGCACGCAGAAAGGAATCGACCAAAAGAATTTCCATGGAGAAAAGTCGAACACCTCTTGTGCTTCGACTTTTTTCTTCGATGATGTCTTTTCCCATCTCACTGGGTTTTGGAAAACTTAGGTGGATTGATGTGCCCGGGAGAAAAAATCGTCAAAAATCAGGAAAAAGTCTGCGAACGACTTCGTCCTTTTTTCCTTTTCCCTGGCGCATCAAACAGGCACTTATTGGGAAGGTTATTCAAAAAACGTTGTCGTTGCCATAAAGCGTCCGCTTGTGACGACGCCTGCTCTTCGTTTCGGGTCGAGGCATCAGACCCGAACCGACAGTCGAACGTCCCAAGCCGTTATGGCGGGAAACCCTTCTTCCGGCCCTGAGCAGAGGCCCTTATTCCTACTCCATCGATCAGAACTCTTCCTCTCCCGGTAGCTAGGGTTTCTGCAGCTCCAAATTAGAGAAGAAGAAGAAGAAGAAGGGGAGAGATGCCTAGTTACAAGATCAGGGGGGTCGACGTGGAGTTCCCGTTCGATGCCTATGATTCCCAACTCGTGTACATGGAGAGCGTCATCCGATCCTTGCAGGAGGTGCGGCTTTCTCTCTCTCTCTCTCTCTCCACTTGGATGGAATTGGACTACACAACCAAAACGTTCTGGTTCTTTCTTTTGCTTTCTTGTGCATGGTATGGATGATTGGGGATTTGTTTGGACTGGTCCATCGTTATTCTTTCTTCTTTCTAATAATAGGGAGGGGCGCCTTAACTCCCAACGGCCTTGCATTGGAGGAATGTTCCTCAGATGGGGTGTTGGAGGATCTCTTTTTTATATATTAGATGCAACAATTTTTTTCCCTATCCTATGTTGGCTAATATAATTAACCTAAATCAATTCTTGGTTAAATTTCTTTCCTTCCTGTACGCTCATCAAGGCTGTTTTGTTGTCAATTTTATTTGCGTCGATTATTTTTGAGGTGAAAGATTGAAGATTTAACTGTGGTGCTAATTATAGTGTTAACTTTTTGGTCAAGAAGGAACTGAAGAAGAGATTGACTGAATTTTCACCAAATATTGACTGAATTTTTTCCTTATTTGGTGATTAACAAGTCTGAAAATCCTATATATTTTGACATCCAATGAAAAAATGATGCTTTAATGCGGCTCTGTGAATCATCTGTCTTGTTTTCCTTTTGTTGCTGTTGCATGAAACATGTTGCTAGGAGTGGTCCTCTGCCGTGGCTGACCAGCCTGAAATATTTCGAAGTCACAAAATGATCTACGAAATACATGAGTTGCTTCAAATTAAGGTAATTTAAAGGCATGTTATGATGGGTTAGTTTCTAGGTTGCCTAATGACTATGGCGGACAAGCGCCACAAACTTGGCATATGAAACGGTGTCTGTGTTTTCTTCTCATCATGTGGAGATTGATTTGGAGACAATGACGATGACTCTGTTGGCACTAGGGCTACCGCAGGCCATGCATATAATATTTCTCTTCTTTCATGCTTGGTAATGCAAAAACTCTCATACGACAATGAGAAACTTACTTATTAAAGGTTGACGTGTATAGAATCTTTTGGTTCTTCGTGATGACAAACAAAATGCATATTTTTCTTAGACATCATCTCCACCATCAATGTTTGACTATTACTTTCATTGGACATATTTTTTTCAGGGTTTAATTACTGTTCTTTTGATAGCAAAATGTGCCTTCCCATGAATAAAATGGTTCCTTTTTTTCCCTAATAGTGGTGTCCTTCATGGTGACTTTGGTTTCTATTTTTTTTGGGCTTTTTGGTTACCTTTCCTGTGGTCTTCTGTTAGCTGTTCTTCTTGGGTATCTTGATTGCTTGTCACATGCTGGTTTGTTCAGGATTTTCTCAGAAGTCTACCTTGTTATTTGTAGGTCAAGTTATTCATGTAACTTACGGATATCTGCTAATAAAAAAGTTCCTGATGGATGAATTTTAATTGTTTCTTTCATGCCCCAAAATACACCAACAATTATTATCTGGAGTGGTACTGTTGTTGTGTCTCCTACAGTTGCCTAGACCAACACAATCATAAGACCACAAACAAAAGCAGTAGTCTTTTTTAGTAAATAAAAAAAAATTGTTATTAGTTCAACTCTATAACAGTACAGTTTTCGCACCTTAATTTCTCTTAAAAGGTTTATCTGCCTAAGATATAAAGCCAGAAAAATGATCGACTATGAATGAACACATTTGATTCACTTTGTTGTTTGTCATGCTTGAACTGGCTTTTGAGCATCTTTTGGAAACCTTTTCTTTATCGCAACATTTATCACAGTCTTATTGTGGAAGTGGCAGTAAAAAGAACTAAATATTTTTTGAGCACTATTACAGATCATAAAATGTTATCTCCTGAAAATCTAGTGGTTCTGCTATTTCTACCTATTATCAATGCAAAAGATAAATAATGTGAAATTGCAAACCATTGTTAGCAATGTATTCAGGAACTGAGTAGGGCATATCTTCAGACCATGTTATTCATTAAGTTGTTAAAATTGGAAGTCGGATAGAGGTTGATCATGAAGTAAAAAGGCTAATTGGAACTGGTTGGTCTAACATGGTCCAAGTCAATTGATTATAAATAAAGAAATACATGTATTTATATGAAAACAAATGCAACACATATACATCTGCACAAGAAATGCATATACATATACACAGGCAAACAAACACATTTAAATGTTTTCATTTTTAATTTTTGATGGTATTTTGCATATGAACGATGCCGTATCCTGATACCCACATTTTCTAAAATTGCCATGCCTATACCTGCAGGCTGCATGTCCATACCCATACCTGTACCTGCACCCACATGACTTAGCCAGAGATTAGTCGGCTGACTACTTGACTAGTCCAACCAATTAGTCGCTGGTTTGAAGGACAGGTTGGTTGGTAACTGACTCAGTGGACTAGTTGGACTAGTCAGCTGACTACTCAAGATTTTGACAACCAAGGTTCTTCATCCATTTATGTTTCTTTGTTTGATTTGTCTAAGTTTGATTAGGTTGATGAAGTTTTGCTTGAAGCAACAAACTGACCACATGATTGTTCCATCTGGATTTATATGGCATACATTTGCGGGATTTGAGCCATTGTTCATATATCTTTGTCTTGGTTTACACATTTACAACAAAAATCAAGCAACTGGTTTTCTATTTTTAGGCATGCTATTGTGGATTTGATTTCTTGCTAATATTATGTACTGCAAATATTCCAGGGATGTAATGCATTACTGGAGAGTCCTACTGGAACTGGGAAGACCTTGTGTTTGATTTGTGCATCATTGGCTTGGAGGCAAAGTCTAAGTTCTTCATCGATTCATCCTGCATTGGTGGGGGAAAATGGTGGGAATACTATCAACAAGCCTTCAACTGAATCTTCTGAAAGAAAGCTACCAACAATAATTTATACTTCAAGAACACACAGCCAATTACGTCAAGTCATCCAGGAGCTGAAGACAAGCCCTTATAGGTCAGTTAGCAATATGGATCAGAATATTAATATACTTCTGATGCGTCTGTAACATCATTTATCTTACTTCCTGTTGTCTTAGGCTATTGTTATTAAAACAAAGAATCTAGATATTTTTCTGTTCCTTTACCTTGGTTTGCTTGAAGGTAAATTGTATTTCTATGGTTTTACATTTTTCATGATGACTTATTTTCTCATGATGTCACTATTTGTGTGTAGTTCTTGAGACATTGTTTAGATATCAATATGTATTCTTCCAGTATTTGTCTATTTATTCAGTTTTTATTGACACAGTTCCAGTTTTGTCTGACTTGCAGGCCCAGGATGATTGTCCTAGGTTCTCGAGAGCAGATGTGTATACATGACAAAGTGAAAAATTATCATGGAAGAGTCCAAAACAATATTTGCTATTCTCTTTCCAAGAAACGCCGTTGTTACCATTACAATTGTGTGTCTGGTATGTTTGAAACTGACTCGTCTCAGGATTTTCTGAATTCGTCTACTTAATGAGTCTTGCTTTGGGTACTTCATATCCATTTGCATGGCTATTACTTTTTAAGTCTTAATGTAGTACCTTCTGCTTCTTTTCTTTCCTTTATATATTTTTTTTCTTCGTGTAATATCACTTAAAGGAACACACCTACGACGTCAAAGTAACAAATTGGGTTGATCGCATTTCACAAAGCCATCAAAATGATATTTGATCGTGAACATTCACTTAAAACCAACAATGTCGCTCCTAGGAAGAGGATCAATAAGTTCCCAAGTTCCATGTGACGTCAACACATCCATTTTATCCCGCATAACCTGTTTCCACTTGGGATCCATGATCACCTATTGATGATTCATAGGAATGGGAACTGCAGACAGGGCAGATATAAAACACTACTACATATGCTCTCCAAGTCTATTTGGGCACACAAACTTAGAATAGGATTTGAAGTACATTCTCTTTTTCTTTTTTGCAGTGCAATATGCCAGTCATCTTCCACTGTAGGAGAATCTGTAGACCTGCCAGGATCAACACCAGCCTCGCTAGGATCAACACCAGCCTCGCTAGGATCATCAAGAATACTTACCTCTTAAGTGATTACTATTGAAACAAAAAGGAATAGAACAGTAACCAAACATAGATTTAACGTGGAAAACCCCTCAACTAGAGGGAAAAAACCATGATGGAGAAGAGCTGACGCCCACTAGCAGCCAAAGTCTCTCTCCATGCAATATTTCATTCACCCAAAATTAGGGGTTACACAAGCTTATGTAGAGCCTAAACAGAGTAACACATTGGACCGGGTCTAGACCCGGACAGGAGACCCGTTAACAACATATGTCAACACTCTCCCTCAAGTTGGGCATACATAATAAACATGCCCAACTTAGATACATTTTTCTCTAACAGAGCCGAAGGTAAGACTTTAGTCAGAACATCAGCAGTTTGGTCTTCAAACTTCATGTATGGTAGAACCAATTCTTTAGCATCAATTCTCTCTCCGTCTCTCGGATGAAGTGACGGTCAATCTCAACATACTTTGTTCGATCATGTAACACAGGGTTGTTGACCAAGTTGATCGCTGACTTGTTATCACAGTACATCTTCATTGGCCCTTCAATCTCTATGCCAATAACATTCAACAATACTTTCAACCATAGTAGTTCAGACACTCCCATAGCAACAACTCTGTATTTTGCCTCTACACTAGAGCGAAAACAAACATCTTGTCTCTTACTCTTCCATACTATGAGATTCCCCCTCAGGTAGACACAATATCCTGAAGTTGATCTCCTAGTATTAACACAACCAGCCCAGTCTCCATCGGAATACCCTTCAATCTCGAAAGGTCTTTGTTTCACATATAGGAGCCCCTTGCCGGGATTCCTTTTCAAGTAACACAAGATCCTCTCAACTGCCTTCAGGTGAGCATCAGTTGGACTCATTACATTTACAGCAAAGGTAAGATCAGGTTTAGTTAGATTTAGATAGATCAATTTTCCAACCAGATGTTGATACCTCCCTTTGGCCTCTTCACAGAGAGGCTCTCCAACTTTGATATTGAGCTTGTGCCCAACATCTAGAGGAGTAGAGGCGGTCTACACCCCAGTTTTCCAGTCTCCTTTAGTAAATCTAGAGTGTACTTTCATTGATTCAACACAAGGCTTGGACCAGATTTAGCAATTTCAATACCAAGAAAATACCTTAGCTTGCCAAGGTCCTTGAGATCAAACTCAACAGCCAATAACTTCTTTAGTCTTGCTATTTCATCCTCATCATCGCTTGTAACAATCATATCATCAACATAAACTAACAAAAGAGTAACTTTATGCTCTTTCCTCTTCACAAAGAGTGTGTAATCTCCATTTCCTTGATTATACTCATGTCGTCTCACAACTTGTCTAAGACATTCAAACCATGCTCAAGGAGATTGTTTAAGTCTATGCAGAGCTTTCCTCAGTTTGCAACATCTTTCTGGTTCCTCATATCCTGGGGGCATACACATATACACCTCTCTTCAAGGTTGCCATTTAGAAAAACATTCTTGACGTCAAGTTGATACATCTTCCATTCTCTTGTCACAACTAAAGAGATAATAACTCTAACGGTCTTCATCTTAACAGCAGAAGCAAAAGTTTTAAAAGAATCAAATGTAACAAATGCAAAGTAAATTAAAAATTTCTATGTATTTACCTGGACGCAATGTTGTCCTGGCTCGAACGGCAACAGGTAGTCCCATGTTCCGAAAACAAGAATCATATAGATCCAACTCTTTATGCACATCATCTTGTTCTTTAGAATCTGTCACTAACACGCCAATACAATCTAAC
>JAANDH010000700.1:33952-90721 GCA_011799765.1 Nymphaea thermarum | reverse complement strand
TGCATCTGCCATGGCTTGGAATTGAAAAGAATTAGCTGCATTAAATGGAATACATGCATCGTAAAACCATTTCCCTACCTGCTTTTGTGCATGATATAGCATATCTTTAGATGTCATAGCAGCACGGATCTGTGGCTGACCACCTGGGCTGGTATATGCAGGGAAAAAACTCTTAATAGAGCCAACACTAGACCTACCAATAGGAACTCTACCACTAGGTGGTCGCGTACCACGTCTGGCCCTAATATCTGATGTCCCTCTTCTCTTTCTTCCCGTACTCTGACCTCCTTCATACATGATCCCTTTTCCTCTACGATCTCGACCTCGTCCTCTTGAGGTGTCCAAATCTGTTCTTAGACTGTTATCGTCAATTTTGTCATCATCATCACATTCATAAGCTTCTTCCTCTTCTTCTTCATCTTCCAAAGGCACATTATAGCCTACCTCTGCCTCTTCAAATTCTTTTTGTATTCTCTTTTGATGTAAAACATGAAACATATCTAAACACTGCTGACGCACAAATGGAGGCAATGGTTTGTTTGGTCCTCCAACACAAGCTGCTGCATCTTTGGAGGTCCCTGCCAAATGGTGTTTTATTCTACTAATACCTCCTGACAATGTATTCCCACAAAAGTTACATTTCAATCTCAAACGGTTGTTCTCTTTCACCCGGATGCACCATTGCCATGTAGGATCCCGATCCATATCTTCAAAAATAAAAAAAAAACGAAATCCTATGGTAAACTTAATGAAAAACACTCAAAGTCTTTCAATCTACGATTATACGGTAAAAAATTAACAATACATGGTAAAAACATAAGATTTCATACCTTACGTCTTACGAAGAAGAAATGAAGAAAACCCCTTTCCTTCCAACGAAAATCAACCACCCACGCACAAATCGACCCCTTAATCTTCGATTTTACGGTCAAAATCGAGTTTTTGACGGTCAAAATGGAAGATCCCCCTCCTTGACGCCGGTATCCAAGCGTTAGAAATGAAGAACGAAGGCTGTTTTTCAAAAAGGGGCCGAAATAAGTAGTCTCGGGCCCTCTTTTGCGAAATCTCCCCGTATCGTACGATACGGGGCGTATCGCACCGTATCATACGATACGGGACCTGTATCGCACGATACGTGCGATACAGGGGCGATACACCCCCTTTTTACGATACGGGGGGGTGTATCGTACCGTAAATTCAAAACGATACGATACGTATCGTACGATACAAAGTCGTGTCGTACGATACGTACAACACTGGAGTCAGGTGACCCTCGAGCGATGCAAGGCAAAGCCTCATGGTCGACGCACAGGAACTTCACGGCAGGCGGTCGAGGGCAGAGCTCCACGGAAACACGACAGGGTCAGGCGACTTTGACGAGGATCAGATCCAGTCCAAAATGAACAATAAATTCAGAACTACTTTGGCTCTGATACCATGTTGAAACAAAAAAAGAATAGAACAATAACCAAACACAGATTTAACGTGAAAAACCCCTCAACTAGAGGGAAAAAACCACGATGGAGAAAAGCTGATGCCCACTAGCAGCCAGACTCACTCTCCCTGCAATATTTCATTCACACCCAAAATTAGGGGTTACACAGGCTTAAGTAGAGCCTAAACAGAGTAATACACTGGACCGGGTCCGGACCGAGACCCGGACAGGAGACCCGTTAACAACATATGTCAACAATTACAATGCACAAGATGAAGGATTCGGCAAAGTTGCATCGCTAAAGGATGCTTTCTCTCTCCTCAATTTCCCCCCCTCTCTCTCCCCTTTCTCTCTCTCCCTCCTCTCCTTACTTTTTTCTTCTCCTTTCTTTATCTTCTCTCTCGTCTCCTTCTCCCTCACGTTGCATTCTAGGGTGGCAACCCTTATTTATAGCCAAAAGTTATTATTTTTTATTACTTATTATATTCTATTTTATATTATCCTATTTTGAGTAGGTTTAGAAAAGCAATAATATATTTTGAGGAGGTTTGTTCAATTAGTTAGATTTAAATGATTAGTGCCTAATCTTAGCTTAAGAGCTCTAATCCGTCATTAATTGGGTGCTTAAGCTCTTAAACTATCATTACATAAATTAATCATGAATATCATAATTTAATCTCGATTAGCCAATTACTAGTCTACCCGTGGTTATGGCTGAAAATTACAAGTTTGCCATTGACCAATGGCCATAATACCCTTGTCTCGCTGGTTCTTGGACTATTTTAGACTCCTAGTTTGATTGTGAATTTCATAACCATTAGACATCCATTTTCCATCTGGTTCGAAACACAAGCAAGACTAGGGCGTATACTCTTTATATGTATTATTAGTTCAAATTCTGATGTAATGTCTTAGCAATACTCACACAGAAACAGAGTAGGGTTCAGGAACTTCTAGGGCTAAAACTGTAATTCATAAACTGTTTATGATGCCAAGAAGCTGAATGTCACAGGCAATCACCTCACAGAAACCAGATGTGTGTAACCACATGTCTACCAAGGAGAAAGAAGTGAAGAGAAAGAGGAAGATGAAGAGGACCTGGAAGCGTCAGTCCAGGCTAGAGTTTACCTGCTCTGATACACTGTATGTGGGCTTTGAGAAAGAGAACCAAATCAATCTTCATTAGCCCTAATCCCATATTAATGAGGATTAGGGTTGGCTAAACAGAATTGCAAAATAGGTCCATAAAAGAAATAAAAAAAATAATAAAGAGACCAACCCACAATTTCTAAGAAATTGCAAACAATCTCCACTCGTCCAAGTAATGACACTCAACATAAGCTAGTTTTAGCTGCTGTAGTAGATGATGCCTATGCTTTTACTGCTGATCAACTGTCATTTTCTCTTTTGTCATGTTATGCATATCATCCTCTTTTCCATTTCTGGTTATGAGTGATGTTCTTCAAGTTTGCCAAGAATGTTATTTGAGGTCTTGTATCAAATATTTGTTATTTGCCTCTAGGTTCAAAGTCTTTCTGGCTTTATTAGGTATAATCTTTATGACTTCCTCATGCTAAAGATGTTTTCTGCAGATTATATCAAGAATAATCCAAACATTGGAGCTCAACCTGTTGATATAGAGGATTTGGTGAATATAGGGAGGACAAATGGGCCGTATGTTTCTATGATGCATCCTTATACTTGCCCATGTCCTTAATTGTTGTTTTTGTGCAATGCTTAAATACGTATTATTACAATTCTATCTTAATTACAAATTGAATAACAAAATGCTCTTTTCAGGTGACTGCTGTTTGTCTGTTTCAGGTGCCCATATTATTTGTCAAAAGAACTTCACAAAGCTGTTGACATTTTATTTGCTCCTTATAATTACCTTATTGATCCTGGAAATCGCAGTTCTCTCACTGGTATTCAGTGGGAGAATACAATACTCATATTCGATGAAGCCCATAATTTGGTAATTGTCACATTACCTTGACCTTTTCTTTATTTTTCTCCCAAGAAAGCTTTATGTTCAATGATTCTGTAGAGAAATTTGGCAGTTCACTTTGTCTATTTGTTTGGAAAGCATATGATTGATCATGAGAATTGAAAATGTTTCCTAGCCTCTACTTTGCTTAAGGTTTTGTTCTAGCCCTTGTGATAATTTAATCCTCATCGGTACTGAATAAACATGCTTAACAGACCTGCATCTTTTTCCAAATTTTATGAAGATTTGAAAAATGGATGTGATAAGACATGATCATCTATTATATTTTTTTTTTGTTATTTTATATGTTTGTTTTGCACATTTAGTGACGTAGTCG
This sequence comes from Nymphaea thermarum, assembly GCA_011799765.1. Taxonomy (NCBI): domain Eukaryota; kingdom Viridiplantae; phylum Streptophyta; class Magnoliopsida; order Nymphaeales; family Nymphaeaceae; genus Nymphaea; species Nymphaea thermarum. The sequence continues at coordinate 86,962 of JAANDH010000700.1, read as the reverse complement.
TGCTACCACGATGAAAGGTGCTGCTAATTTTTGTCAGAAAATTTTATATTCTATAATTTTCTTGGGTTAAAGATGCATTACTCTGATGCAGGAAAGCATTTGTGCAGATGCTGCTTCATTTGATTTGACCTCAGGTCACCTTGCTGCATGCATTTCTGAAGCAAAGGAATGTGTGGAGCTTTCTCTTTCAAGAAGGTCAATTGAAAAGTTCGATGACAAACATTTGGACCCTGAGAACTTTGCCATCCTTAAAGGTACAGTATCTACAAAACATTAATTGAGCATCAGTATTTTCAATATTTTGTAATTTCCTTTACATATGTGTTAAACCTTGCAAATATTAAATGTTGATGCGCTATTTAGTGTATGTACATATGTTAGCATTGTAGATGAAGCAAAGTGTGTTTTTATAGTACTTGCATTTGATTCATCTAACTCATTGTAAAATTCCTGTAGCTCTTTTGCTTAAGCTGGAGAAGCAATTGGAGGAATTGCCTATTCAGTCAAAGGAGTTGGGTTTTACACAACCAGGGTCATATATTTTTGACTTTCTTGGGAATCTTAACATTACTTATGGAACATCAAATATGCTTATTGATACGATTGAGCATGCGGCATTGCTCCTTGAGGATGGTGATCTCTCTCTCTCTCTCTCTCTCTCTCTTTCTTTCTCCTACCTGCACTTGTTCATGCACATACAAACACAAAGGAAAAAATGATCATGTTTTGCTGTTTATTCATGATTCTGAATATAGACCTTGTTACTTTTTGGAAAATGTAGCTGACGTTTAGTCTTCCTTGAAGACAAAAAATTTAATTTACCTGTAATATTTTTTTTTCATTTCAAACAAGGAAACAACATTCATGAAGTGAGACGAGTCGTGCTTTTCCATTTTGCAAAGATTTTTTGGCCATTTTTTTTTCAGATAAAAGCTTCTGGAACTAGTGTCACAAGATTAGGGAGGACATCATATAGGTGTCATAGGATTAGATGTTTTTTGATTGATATTAGTCTAGTCACAGAAAACACGTTTTCTTTTTGAAAAAACATGTATAAAACACGATAAAACATCAAAACAAAATAATTTTTTTTTTACACTTTTTGTGTTTTTATTTTATTTTATTCATTTTCTTTTCACATTTTGCAATGCCAAAAATGCTTGTTTTCATTTTCTAATTTTTATTTTGCTTATTTACTTATTTTTTGATGTTTATGTTATTAGTTTATCACTTATCTTATTTTCCCTCATTTTTAGTTTTTTAATTTTTGTTAAAAATTTGCCGTATTTTTCTCATTTTTTTTCAATCTCGCTATATTATACCCAAGAAAAACCTCGCCTTTTAGAACGTGAGAACATTTTTTGTAACTATAGATGTAACTTTTGATATTCTTCAATGACTTCAAAGAGAATATGTTACATTAGGTACTTCCATCATTGCTTGTTTTTCAGGGAAATAAAAGACTAATGACTTGGATTTTATGATAAACAGTATCTAGAAATCCATGACTTTTGCATAACTGGTCCAAGCCAATGCTTGTATTAAGTGTATAGATGATGAGAAACCGTGAATATAAAACAGAAGCAAAATTTTGCTGCTGTGTTTTCCCCTAAGCGCCTAACTTGGCCCTACTATATATATATATATATACATATACATATGTTCACACTAATCACTCTTTTATCCATGTTAGCTGCGAACTTGGCTGCCAATGTAAAGGAACAAAAGAAGGATGGTATTTGTAGGCTTGAAAGCCTAAGGGATTTTCTTCAACTTATCTTTAGAGATGGAGACAAAGGACATGGAGCTTACTACCGTGTAAGTTGTCAAAATGCTGCGATCACTTTTTCCTAATGATTTTAGATTTGTTTGACCATTGTACTGTACAATTATTTTTTGAATTTTGTGATGCAATCAATTTGATAGCTATTAGCATGACAGTTATACCTCATGCTTAATGCAGTTTCATGTGCATGAATCCGAAATAAATGGCAATGGGTCTCTAAAAGGTACCCTTATTGACTTTTAGTCTCCTACTTTCTTTCCCGAAATTAATAGATCTGCTCTGCACAGGCCTAAAGTTGCATGAGGGATGATGTGACTTTGACTGCTAATTTGCCATTTCTCTTGAAGACCGCTTTTTGAATATTTTGCAATGAGTTTGAAACTGAGTGCCAAGTGACGTTTTCTTTTTCTCTTTGTTGTGTATTTTTTAAAGTTACCGATCGAGTGTGATCTCTGACTGCAAGCAAGAAGCGACTCAGTTGTCAGCAGTTAGCACCTATTATGGTCATGTAAACTAACGGTTCTTGACTTGAAAGTTTTATTGTTAGCATGGAACAAAATGCAAACTGATGAAATTAATTTGTTTCTTGGATATGCTGAAATCAAAATGGGCCGGGTGTACTCTGATGTAGTATTGGCATCAAAGTACTTGCCACATACTACAAATTGTTGGGCTTTGTTGAGATCTGGAGGTTTGTTTTTGAATTGCTGAAAGAATGTGGTTCTTAAGAAGAGAAAACTGTTTTAGTTCATCAGCTGCAGTGCCATTTGCTTGAGTCAAGGTTATAAGAAACTAGAAAGGTACTAACCAGGCTTAATCTGGCTATGCAGTTATTGCAATGTAGAAAAAATATTTTGATGAACAATTAAAATTTCAAGAAAAAAAGGAAAAGTTTCTTTGAAATACAAGAGACAATGTCACTGGAATCTGGATATAAACTTGAAAACATGATTAACATATTTCAAATAGTTGGAACTGCATAAAATGATGAATCAATTATGAAAAAGCACAAAAGCCTTCTTGTTTCAAGAAATTGTTACTGCATATTTCATGGTTTTTAGGGTGTCTTTCCTGCGACTGCGAATAATTAGTCCTGTGGGGCCTTACACGTTTCTAGGAGGAAAAGGATTTTCTTTTGCAACTTAAGCTTGATCTACAAAAATTACACCATTGAATTGGATAAAAGGGGTGCATAGTATTGCTTTGTACTTCAGAGATACACTTTGATGTTGAATGTCGTACTTTGTATTTGATGTTTCTTGGTCTTACACTGAAAGGTTCTGGTGCTTTTGGTTGGGTCATTATCATGATTCAACTGCTTTGAGTTGGTAATTCATACTTTCTAGGCATAGATGTGCTAAATATAGTTTGTATATTTTGTGCATGTTACTTACCTGTAAATACCTGGCCCACTCCCACACTAGCCTTGGGCTTCGAGTCTGGCGGCTCTCAACCTACCTCTTAGCAACTTCAGTTGCAGCCCTTAAAAAAGCCAAGAATCAGGAGAATCAATCACTTCTGCAACCTCCTTATAAGCCCTTGAAGATTTTCATCAATCTTCAATATGGGACTAAACTAAAGTATTATGGGTGTTAGTTTAGCATTCCTATTTGGCTATTTGCTTTTAAAGTATATTAGTATGCCTAAATCTGGTCATATTTTTTCCCCCATATTCCGCCTACCTTTATTTGCACAACAATTTAGTCCAATGTTGAGTAAATTAAGCATGATTTGATGTATTTTCAGTGAGCATGAATGTGCATGCAATTGTTGCATGGTTTTGAATCTTTTGATGCTGGCATCTGCACATGGTTGCTTATGAATTCTCTACACAGTATTGAGATACAAATATTCATGAAATATCGTTCATATTAGATGACATGAAGAGTGTAAGTTGTGTATTTTATTATGTAAATGTAATACTCTTATTTTGCAATTTTGTCACCTTTAAAATTTTTAAATTGACATTTGATGATAATCACTAGATCTGCCTAGCTGATTTTATGTCTGGGACTGCTATTTAGGAATTGTTTGACAGTGCATCATGGAAAAATTTCAGTATAAAATTGTTCCCTGTTGTAATTTGAAGCATCCACTGCATTTAGCATGTGTTACACAAGTTTTAAGCTGTGTATTTGAAACACTAGAAACACATATTGTAACTTGGAGCATCCACTGCATTTAGCATGTGTGTTACACAAGTTTTAAGCTGTGTATTTGAAAGTTGAAACACTAGAAAAGCATAAGTAATATTCAAAACTAATTTTGAAAATTATGAAATTCAAAGGGGTTAAGGACACCCATCGACTATTGGGATTGATCACAAGAATGTTGGTATTCTAAATATCTAGACCACAAGGGCAATGCTAAAGTCAGTATTGTGGATAGTGGAGGCTTTTTTCCTGCCAGACCTAGTGAAGCTATTTCACTTGATTACAACTTTACTTCTACAGTGAATCAAAATTTAATTCATTTTTCTTTAGGTGAAAATACCAGGACGCTTAGCTGGTGGTGTTTTAATCCGGGAATTGCCATGGAAGAGTTTGTTAGGCTAGGGGTTCACTCTATTATCTTGACTTCTGGTACATTGTGTCCAATGGAATCGTTTGCTCTAGAACTCAATCTGTAAGTTGACTCCTAATGATACCCCTCTTGTTTTTGTTCATCAAATGCTTTTTTTCTCTGGATATAACATCCATGCCATTGTCAGGCCATTTCCGGTTAGACTGGAAAATCCTCATGTTATTTCCCCCAGTCAAGTTTGGGTTGGAGTTATACCTGCTGGTCCATCTGGTTGCATATTTAATTCCTCTTATCGAAATCGTGACTCATCAGAATATCAACAAGAGCTGGGTAATGCAGTTGGTACGTATCGAACCTCCTTTCTTTGCATTAATTGGTGATATGTAACCTGAAAGGCGATTATTCCTGTAGAACCCTGGACCATTGGAACCTTACAGTGGGGAGAGACCCTACTTGCTAACAATCGTTTCTTTTGTTTGGTTCAGGCTGGGTTCTGGTCTTATTGGTTGTAGACCTGAATCCTATCCCTGTTATAAAGCATTTATATAAAGCTGGGCAGAAGTTTGAGCCAATTCCGTGCTCAACATGGTTACAAAGACATCATTCGAGATTATATTCTGATTGGATTCCTGATTATTTAATATTGTTTAAAAACTTCAGTGACTTTTGTTATATTTTCTGTGAAAATTGCACTACTAAAAGCTATTGCTTCTTGTTTTTTTTTTTACTTATTTGAAAAGAAGCAAAATTTTACATTTTCAAGAAAAACCACAATACTTGAGATACTTGTACAAAGGTAAGTCGTTTTTTTTTCTGTCCATGCCAGTTTTATTGCTTTTGAAGAATGGAACAGTTGCAAGTTTTTTGCAGATGTGTTTTCTTCTACAAATTTATAATTTGCTCTTAAATGATTATGTGACAGTAAACTTTGCCCGGATTGTCCCTGGGGGACTTCTTGTATTCTTCCCATCTTACTATGTCATGGACAATTGCATCAAGTCTTGGCAAAGCATGGTAATCGATTCATACTTGAGTTGTATATGCAACCACTGAATTTGCCTCTGAGAATTGTTGGTATTCCATTACAGAGTCATGGAAGCACAATGAATTCACTTACAATCTGGGAAAGGATTTCTAGACATAAGCTGCCCGTCATTGAGCCCAGGCAGTCTGCACTTTTTCGAAATGCAATCGAGGTGTCTCATTGTAGTCCTATGTGTTCCTGTAGCTTTTCTTTGGTCCTTGACTCTAGTAGGTTGTGTAGAACATTATCTTTTCCAAAAGTATGTTTTCATGCTCAGACAAACTTTGTAATAATTTTCAATGTGAAAATGCAGGATTACAAGGCTAAGTTGAACAATAATTCAGCATCTGGTGCAGTATTTTTTGCTGTGTGCCGTGGGAAGGTTTTACGTCTGACATCTATCTGTTACAAGTATTTTTTTTTTATTTGTTACAATATGAGCATGTATTCCTTTCTTTTAGAAGTATTGTGATTTTTCTGGAATAATTCTTTTCAATGACAAAAGAAAGTTGAAACTAAAATGGATTTGTGTATACACATGTAAGTGCGTCATGAAAAGGTATCCAGGAGGCTATGTGAAAACAGAATGTTAACACAACTTATTTTGAGAATGTTATTTACCCATTAAGTCTTCTTTCCACTGAATCCATTTCCTTTTGCTACTTCCATTTGTGAAGTTCGCTTTTCTCCTTTTATTCCCCATGCAATTTTATTGTCAAAGATGTTCTGAATTTATTTTGTATTTCAATATCTTAGGATTTTTTTTGTTTTTGTTTTTGAAAACATTATCCATGCAATTCTGAATATCTTTGCTCCTTCCTCTCATAATTTTTATGTTATGTTTTATATGAATCTCTCTCTGTGTGCATCTAAACTGGTGCATGCTTTTTTTATTTTGTTCTGGTGTCTTGCCCCCGGGGTCCTGATTTAGGGACCTGGGTTGGAAGCGGTTCACCTGTCAACTAGAGTGTCGCACATCTACGTTTTGCAGTGTAGAAGAGTAGCGTCCACCGAATGGTGGATGCTTGTGGGGTATGCATGCATGTGTGTCTATTTGTATATCACATTGCCAGACTTGGACTATATGAAAAAGATCAATATCTAGTCGGACAACCATAATCCGGTATCAATGACTTATGGGGGGACTGATCTAGATTTATTTGTATGCTTATGCCCTTGTCCAGAAACTGCTCTTTTTTATGGTAGTATCACAGTCACAAATGACGTTTGAAAGTTTTAAATGGTGAGGTTTTTCTTGGGTATAATACGGCGAACTTGAAAATACGGGAAAAAAACTAAAAAAAAAATTTTCAAAATCCTAAAAATTAAGAAAGAAATAAAATAAATGAGAAACTAATAAGACAACAACAAAAGTAGTACATAACAAAAAAAATTAGATGTTAAAGAGTGTTTCTGCAATATTAGAAAGTTGAAGAGTAGTTCTTTAAATATTTTCTTATATTTAGTGGACTGAATTTGTAATTGTTATGTTGCCAACCCTAATCTTTTTTAATATGAGATTAGGGTCACGTGAATAAGGAAGAAAGTGTTTTCCTCTCTCTCTCTCTCTCTCTCGTCCCCTTCTTCCTCCAATATTCAACATGGTATCAGAGCAATTGACATAGGGCTGTGTGATCTAGGGTTTCACGGCTAGGGTTCCCTTCTCCTCTCATCTCTCCTCTCTTCCGCCAAACTAGGGTTTCACACCTAGGGTTCTTGCTGTTTACAAAACAAGCAAGTTGATTGGTTGGTTGGATAGGGGCTAATCACGTTTTTAACATGTGAAAACGTGATTAGCACCCTTGTGTTGCTGCTGCTGTCGTGAAGTTGCTGAAAGCTGCTGCCGTTGAAGTTTATCACGTCGCCGAAATGGTGAATCAGATCAGACTTTGCTGCAAAATCAAATCTTACTGAAGTGCAGCCGTGGAAGATGTTCAGGCCAAAGAATGTCGGATCTGCTAGGGCAGTCTGATTTGTTTAGTCGTGTGGTGCCTGGTGGATTCCCACTGAAAGTGCTGCCTGCTATCCACGTCTGAAAACAGTCTGCCAATTTGTTTTGTATTTGTGTTCAACCTGATCCTTAAGTGGATCTCGTGGAGGTTATTGTTGCTGTAATCAGATTTTTATGTTGACCGTGTGGGGCAGACTCAATCTACTGCTTGTGGATATAATTTGACGTGAGGAGCAGAATGATGTACATATCGTGGATATGAAATCTATAAGTTGAGGTCTCATTAGTTGTGGACTGCTGCTAATTGTAAAGTTCCTTCTTGTGTTGCAGCCATCGGCTGAAATTATTTTGTTGAGTTGCTGCCTGAGTTTTTGCCTATGTTGCTGCCTATTTTAGTGAATTTCTGAGTTGATGATTGGAGCCATAAGTGTGTTCCAGATTCTTCTATGTTGTTGTGCCTTGGTTGAAGTTAACTACTGCACCTTATACATACATATTGTGAGTACAATTCTGGTTGGAATTTTACTATGGCTGATGGTAATGTGTCCGAGGGTTCCAATGACTACAAGATGGCTCAAAATCCCTTCTCATATGCCAACACGACTGTAATAGACTCTTCCTTCTCTGTTGGTGCTTCTACCGATGGCCCAGATATGATGTGGATGATAGATTCTGGCGCCTCCAGGCACTGTTGTAATCAACCATATATTTTTTCATCACTAGTCAGGTTCTCTACACCACAACATGTCAGACTAGCTGATGGCAAGCTATCTCCTGTATTGGGCAGCGGTGATATTTATCTCCCACATTTAGGCACTATTACCCATGTGCTCTATGCTCCACAGTTTCCTGTTAATTTGTTATCTGTTAAGTAGCTGACTATTAATTTAAAGTGTAGAGTCATTTTTGACCCTCGTACATGTTCTTTTCAGGACTTACTGAGAAGATGATTGGTGGTGGCCATGAACGTGAGGGTCTCTATTTCTTGTCTGTCTCAGTAAATGTTGTTGCATCTTCATTCTTCTCGAAGCCTTCTCCTTTTCTATATCAGAGTCCTTCTTATGTGATGCTTGCCAATTAAGCAAACATACACGGAGTAGCTTTCTTTCGAGTCAAGAACCATCTAGTCAAAGTCCATTTGATCTCCTTTATGTGGATGTGTGGGGTCCTAGTCGGGTTCTTTTTCACTCGCGTTTTTGGTATTATCTTGTTTTGGTTGATGATTTTACTCGACTCAGTTGGGTATTCTTGTTACAGAAAAGATCCGAAGTCATATGTATTCTTCCTAACTTTGTCAAGGAAATAAACTCAGTTTGGTTTCATTGTCAAAAATATTCACTGATAATGCTTGAATTCAAACCTTCCATTCTACTTCAGTTTTATGCCAATCATGGAATTCGGCCTTAATATACTTGTCCACACACATCCCAACAAAATGGTGTTGCCGAACGCAAACATCTGCAACTCCTAAATGTGGCTCGTACCCTCATGCTGCATTCTCACCTGCGTGCCTATTTTTGGGGGGATGCTATTCTTACTGTATGTTATCTCATTAACAGATTACCCTCGTTAGCCATCCAAGAACGTATTCCCATTCAACTTTTATATCAAAATCGACCACTATTTCATATACCTCCCAAAGTATTTGGATGCACTTGCTTTGCACACATCCTAGGCCCAGACAAAGACAAACTTGCTGCCCAAGCCATCAAATGTGTATTTATTGGATACTCTGTCAATCAAAAAGGATATAAGTGCTTTGATCCCCAGACCAAGAAAGAGATTATCAGTGTAGATGTTACATTCTTTGAGTCTTGTCCTTATTTTTCTCCTTTGAGTCTTCCTCTGTCTGAGATGCCTATACATGTTCCTCTTCCCATTCCACCAGTGTCCCTTGAGTCCTTACCGCCATCTCAACCTATGTCACATGAATGTTTCTTTGATCCTCCATTGGTTTACACTCGTCGTCTTGGTCCCTCTTCCAACTGCCCACCAACGCCTTCTCAAGAGGTAAGCTCCACTGATCAGACTGATTCATGTTTAAATGATGAACACTATGCAGATGATCTCCCTATTGCTATTTGTTGAAATTAGGAAGTTTATATTTAAGTTTGGTAGTTTATTGATTATCTAAAGGTTAGAGTCTTCTTTAGTCGTTTACATCTTTTTGTGTCTCTCTTGTGTAAAGACACTAGCCGACCCCTATTCTCTCTTTAAATAAGAGATTAGGGTTAGCAATGAAAGCACGTTAGTTTGTTCTCACCCTCTCTCTCTCTCGTTCTCTTCTCTTGTGTTCCCTCTCTTTTCTCCATCTTTTGCAACATGGTATCAGAGCCGGTTATCTCCATCCTTCTCCGATGACGGTTGATGTGATTTTTTGGCGACCTCTTCTCCTATTCTATCTCTTCCTATTTCTTTCCTTTTCTTTCTCTACCCTTCCTTTCTCTCTTCTCTCTGCTGATCGAGAAATAGTGGACAGCGTGGAAGGGGAACCTAATCACACGTGAGTGGTATGTGTGATTAGGTCCCTAACATGGATGTAGTGCAGCATAAGCAACTACGTGGAAGTTGCTGTGGAACAATTTTTCTTTTTCTCTCTGATCTAGAACGTGGAAGACTGAAAAAGGTTGTATCAGAAGCTTCTTAGTTGCTGCTGTTGAAGAAGAAATTCAGGCCAGATCACATTGGTCGTTGCTGTGTGGGAGACGACAAGATCAGTTCTGAAATGTGGATAATGTCAGATCTGATAAATATATCTATCTATCTATCTATCTATATATATATATATATCAATCTCTGGACGTGGATACATTGAAGCTGTGGACATCAACAGAAATTTATATGCACAGCTGTGAGGGAGTCTACATTGGTTAATGTCTTAAGGACATTTCTCTCTCAAGACTGTCGGCTGTAACATGAACATTTGGGGACCTACACAATCTATTGGTACTTCCTTTCTACTCTCACGTCTGATTTTCTAGGGCAGACTTCTGTGAGCAAGTCTGCTCACATCTTGGGCAGATTTGTTTGCTCAAGTTAGGGTTTCTTAAAACCCTAGGTCGATGCATTCTTGAAGTCGTGTGCAGGAAACCAATGTTGTGCACAACACTGTTTTCTTATGTCCTTGAAGTTTGAGGTCACATTGGAAGGTCTGAAGTTGTTTGAAAATAAGTTTTTTGTTGGTTGTCGTTAAGTCTATGCACAACTTATGATATTACTGCTTACGTCTGACTTTGAAGAATATACATAAACTTAGAAGATGTTGGCATAATCATCGTTGTGACATTAGTGGCATGTGGCAGTGATGCTACGCGTGATATTGTTGATTTCTACTTTGCTGATCAGCCCCTTGACGTGTGACAGTGGTGCTGCGACTGCGAGTGATATTGTTGAGTTCTGTGTTGTTGATCAGCCCCTTACTTGACTGATTAATTATAAGTTGGACGTTCTTTTGTGTGTTCAAACTGCTGCAAAATTGTTTTGGTGCTCCGTGCTGTGTTTAATATGGCTGAGATTAGCAAACCAGATGGTGGGAATGATTATAAGGTGTTGAAGCATATTAGATGGGTCTTGGGACCGGGTCTGGATCCATACCCGATCCATCGTGTAGCCCTTGTTGGGCCTTACTTAAAGATTGTAACCCTAATTTTGAGTGTGTTAATGAAGTTTCAAAGAGAGAGAGAGTCTGGCGGCTAGTAGGCACCAGACCTCCTCACCCGTGGTTTTTTTCCTCTAGTTGAGGGTTTTTCACGTTACACCTGTGTTCGATCTTCTGTTCTTGTGCGTTTATTATTTCTACATGGTATCAGAGCCGACGAGTTTGGGAAATTTTTTGGTGTTGTGAAGTTCCAACCCTAATTTCTCTATCACTTGCTGTTGCTGCCGCCGCCGCCGCCGCCGCGCCGCAGCTTCTGCCTCCGCCACCGCCGCCTGGCTGCATCGCCTGAGATCGTTGCCCTCTCCTGACCGACGTCGGAGGTTGCTGTTGACCTCTGTATTGCCCTTGTCTGCCGCTGCCCTGCTTGCCGCCGTGGAACCCTAGCGTCCCTTTGCAGCTGTTTTTGCCTTTGCCGTGAAACCCTAGTGTCGCCCCTCTCTTTGCTGCTGGTTTTGCCTTTGCCGTGAAACCCTAGCGTCCCTGTCTGCCGCCGCCGTGGAACCCTAGCGTTGCCCTTCTGTTTTTCGTCTGCCACCAGCGCTCTTGCTGTCACCCAACCTCACCGTATCCCTAACTTGTGCCCTGTTTGGTGCCCCTTCTGTTGCTGTTTGGTCGCCTGCTGGTCTGCCATCGTCGCTTGTCATCTGCTCCTTTATTATCAGCTAGCTTTGATTTGGGCGTCAGTGCATATTTTTCGTTCTGGAAGAAATTTCAGTGTTCTATCGACGTGATGGCGGATTCTCGTATGGGAGAGTGGATCATCGACAGTGGCGCTACTCACCACATGACCGGCGATCCTAAGGTCTTTCATGGGTATAAGCTTTCGTTAGGAAAGGAACATGTTTCTCTTGTCGATGGTTCATCTATCTCTGTGGCTTGGAAAGAAAGTCTCTCACTTTTGAACAAGTTCTTAGTCCACAATGCTCTGCATGTTCCCCATCTTCCCTTGAACCTCTTGTCGGTTAGCAATATCACAAAAGAGTTGAATTGCGAACTTATCTTTTTTGCTGATTGATGTGTTATGCAGGACTTGGTGACAAGGAAGAGGATTGAGATTGGTCTGACTTTTGATGGGCTATATTGTTTACCTATGCGTGCTGCTCAGGTTCTCATGACGGCAGTCAGCCAAGCAACGAAGAACATAAAGGACTCCCTTTAGTTGATTCTACGTTGGCATGAGCGCCTTGGACACCTGCCTTTTTGGACTTCTTGGACAGTTGTTTCCTGATTTATGTTCCATGTTAGATATGACTATGGTGTCCTTTGATGTCTGTCACCTGGCCAAAAGAGTCTGTACAGGTGAGATGATAGGTGGTGAGAATTCTACTCCCAAGCCAGTTAGACCTTCCCTGGATGACCCAAGTCGTGCTCAGAAGCAACGTATTGAAGAAGAGATTCAGACTGTTGCTGCAAGTGAAAAGCTTCCCATCGCCTTGCGGAAGGGTGTCAGGTCATGTACTCAACATCCTATTGGTAACTTTGTTTCATATTCTAGACTGAGCAATGACTACAAATGTTTTGTATCTTCTCTTTCTTTGGCTATGATTCCCAGGAATGTTGCTGAGGCTCAGAGTGATCCCAAGTGGACTTATGCAATGCAAGAAGAGATGAAAGCCCTGAGAAGAAACATGACATGGGAAGTTGTGAAGATTCTTGATGTGACTCACTTGGTTGGATCTAAGTGGGTCTACACCATCAAGTACAAACCATATGGAAGTGTTGAAAGATACAAAGCTCGTCTTGTGGCCAAGGGGTTTAGTCAATATGAGATTGATTACTTGGAGACATTTGCTCCTGTTGCGAAGATGAAGACTGTCATAGTCATTATCTCCTTAGCTGTGATGAAGGAGTGGAAGATGTACCAACTTGATGTCAAGAACGCTTTTCTCAATGTAGACCTTGAAGAGGAAGTATATATGTGTATGCCTCCAAGATATGAGGAACGTGAAAAATGTTGCAAGCTAAGGAAAGCTTTATATGGGCTCAAGCAATCTCCTCGAGCATGGTTTGAACGACTTAGACTTGTCATGAGACAATGTGGATACCATCAAGGGAATGGAGATCATACTCTTTGTGAAGAGAAATGAGCAAAAAGTTACTATTTTGTTGGTATATGTTGATGATATGATTGTCACATGTGATGATGAAGATGAAATAATTAAGTTAAAGAAACTGTTGGCGATCGAGTTTGATCTCAAGGACCTTGGTAAGTTGAAATATTTCCTTGGCATTGAAATTGCTAGGTCTGGGACTAGCCTCGTGCTAAATCAACGGAAGTACTCTCTAGATTTGTTAAAGGAGACCAGGAAATGGGGTGTAGACCAGCTTCTACTCCTCTAGATGCTGGACACAAGTTGAGTCTTAGAGATGGAGAGCTGCTCTGTGAAGAAGCTAAGGGAAGATATCAACGTCTGGTTGGAAAGTTGATTTATCTTACCCTCACGAGACTAGATATCACTTTTGCGGTGAATGTACTGAGTCAATTCATGCATGCACCTATTGATGCACACCTGAAGGCTGTGGACAGAATATTGTGCTATTTGAAGAGAAATCCTGACAAGAGACTCTTGTATGTGAAAGGATTGATGCTAAAGAGTTAATCTTACCTTACATGAAGTCTGAAGACCAAACCGCTGATGTTCTGACGAAAGCTCTATCTTCGACTTCGTTCGAGAGAAATGTATCCAAGTTGGGCATGTTTGATATGTATGCCCAACTTGAGGGGGAGCGTTGAAACATATTAGATGGGTCTTGGGACCGGGGATGGATCCATACCCGATCCATCGTGTAGCCCTTGTTGGGCCTTACTTAAAGATTGTAACCCTAATTTTGAGTGAGTTAATGAAATCTTAAGAGAGAGAGAGAGTCTGGCTGCTAGTGGGCACCAGTTCCTCCTCATCTGTCGTTTTTTCCCTCGTGTTGAGGGTTTTTTCACGTTACATCGTGTTTATCGTATTCCTTTTTCCCTATATTTCGTGTTTCTACAGTTTACTAAGGCTCTTCCTATTGGTGATTTCTCTGGATGTTGTAACAAGCTAAGCATGATTGATATCTATGCTCCAGCTTGAGGGGGAGTGTTGAAATTAGGAAGTTTATATTTAAGTGTGGTAGTTTTTTTATTATTTAAAAGTTAGAGTCTTCTTTAGTCATTTATATCTTTTTGTCTCTCTTGTGTAAAGACACTAGCCGACCCCTATTCTTTCTTTAAATAAGAGATTAGGGTTAGCAATGAAAGCACGTTAGTTTGTTCTCACTCTCTCTCGCTCCCTCTCCTTCTCTTCTCTTGTGTTCCCTCTCTTTTCTCCATCTTTTGCAACACTATTCATAAGGGAAAGCGACAGTGCACACTACACCCGATTTCTTATTCTGTCTCTACTGACCATTTGAGTACAAGTATGGTGCAGTTTGATCGAGCTCTGTTTAGTCACGTCATCCCTTCTTCTCACCATCAAGCCCTATTAGATTCACGGTGGCGGCATGCCATGCAAGAGGAAATGGATGCTCTTTTCTCTCGAGAGACTTGGGAATTGGTGGATCCACTGAGGCACTGTGATGTGGTTGGCTCCAAGTGGGTGTTCACCATCAAGTATCATTCTGATGGTTCACTTGAACGGTTCAAGGCATATCTTGTCGCTAAAGGACGTACACAGATTTATGGTGTCGACTTCCTTGAGACTTTTTCACCCGTGGCTCAATTGGGCTCTATTCAACTTATTATATCTCTTGTTGTCCAGCGACAATGGCCTTTATTTCAGCTAGACGTGAAAAATGTTATTTTATATAGAGATCTTTTTGAAACTGTCTATATGCAAAAACCACCTGGTTTTGAGAGATATGGAGAGTATTCCAAGGTATGCAAATTAAAAAAGGCTATTTATGGGCTTAAACAAAGTCCTCGTGCATGGTTTCATAAGCTATCTGAAGTCTTATCTAAATGTGGCTTTCGTCTTTCTCAACTTGATTACTCATTGTTTATCAAGCAAGGTACATCTGGTCTAGTGATATTAATTGTTTACATTGATGATATTGTTCTCACTGGGGAAAATCATCAAGAAATAGCTTAGACAAAAGAGTTGCATTAAGTCAATACAATGCGTAAGATGTGGCAAAAATGTTTGGTTATTTCCATTCAAGAATATATTTTCCCTTTCTGTAATTATATTTGATCTTGTATAGTTGAAGATAAAAAGTCAACTATAAATTCTGCATTTTTAAGTTGTTTTTCTGCATGACTTGCCTTCCAAAATATGGTGCTCATTGGAGAGCTCACCGACAAGTTTATATAGGATCTGCTTCTAGTCGTATCTTTCTAAATATCAAACATAATTGTGCATCCAAACTATGTCCATGTTTTCTTCATTCCATCAACATATGATAGGACATCTTTGTTTGCTTCATCTAGTAGTTTTTTCTTTGTTGTTTCACTGCTTGGAAGAATATATCATGGGCCAAAATTTGTAGCACTTACAACAAAATTCTTGAAATCCACTGATCGAAGCTTGTTGAAAGGTAAGTTGTTCATTACAATAGCTTTAAGAAGAAGCTTATCAACAAAATTCCTTTTCCACTTTCTTGATCAGGACTGAAATTGTTTGTTTTTGGCCTTGTCCTACTCCTCCTTGAGATGAAGTTCCAAAAAAAAATTGCTAACAAAAAATGAGGAACCTACATTTAAATGTGATCCACTTCCACTTTACATTTATCTTACACTTCAAAAACATGATTTTTATGTTGATGTGCATGTGTCACATAATCATTTTTATAAAAAATTTAAAAAATTACTGGCACCGAAGCTAATTCAATTATATGTATATACTCTTTTCTAAAAAAATAAAAGAGAGGAAAGCAAGAAGCTGAGACTTGAAATTTTCTGATTTTTTCTTTACTTTCTAGTTTTTTTGTAATTTCCTCTATTTTTCCTTTTTTTAATATTCTTTGAATTAAAAAAATTAATTTTATGATACACTACACTACATTAGCGATACGACCTATAGGTCAGCCTGACCGATATGCGTTTCAATACACCTTTTCCAACATTTCTTATGAGTCTAATCCTTGTCCCACACATTCATCTGCATCCACACCCATGTGACATGACTTTGAATTTTGACATAAAAATGCCTAACTTGAAAAGTTAATGCAAATAAGGTCTGGTTGATGTTTTGATTTTGACAAAGAACATAAAGTAATCTTAAAATTAAATGTTCTTCATATCATTAGAATTAAACAGAGTTGATTATTTTCTTCATCTTCAAGATGTCTCTTCAGTTATAAGTAATCTTTGCTTAAGGTCTTCTATGGAAAAAAAGTTAAATTAAATCATATGTGCAGGTAAGTGAAGGCTTGGACTTTTCTGACAATGCTGGGAGAGCTGTCATCATTACTGGTATTCCATATGCTATGAGGTCTGATCCTAAGGTTTGACTTCCAATTATAACATTGGTTCACATGCCATATCATTTAAGACAGTTGAACAAAGTCTGGTTTCTTTCTTGTAATTGAATCACCAAGCTATCTTCTAATGAAATTAAATTATAGCATGTTGCACTAGAAATTGCAACTCTGCAGTCAGGTAGAGTGTATATCATATGTGGTGGGAACGCAAAAGTGGACATGAGTTGAATATAATTTCTATTTGTTAAAGTATCATGAGAAATGCTGCACTGAAGATTAAATGGAAAGAACCTGAAAGCTTATATCAATGTTTACTTCCCTAATTCCATTGCACATTCCATTCCATTGTTGTAGATGACTTTCATTACCATTTTGAAATAACTTGAAGGCAATGAGTAATGCAGCTTCTGTGAAGGTCTTGAATGTAAGATGGTTTAGACTGTTTGTCGTACTACAATCATACTGCTTCTTCTTTACTCTAGCCGGTATCCATTGGTCCTTGTGTTGCTTTTGAAGGAAACTAAGTAGCCAAATCGTATTGAAATAATATAATTAATTATTCTGGTGCATTTTAATTTAGTGGCTCCTTGGGCCATAGATGGATACGCTGTTGTCTTAGTTACCAACAGATATTTTTTTTTTTGAAGTTCCTTTCAGAAAAAATTGGACGCTTTAAAATTTGACTACAAAGAACACAAAAGAATTTATGAGATAATAGGTTTTCCAGAATTTTTCTTTCACAAAATATGAAAGGACATAATTTTTTTCTTAAACATAAAAAAAAAATCACGACCAACTTATGGATTTTTTCTTGTCTCAAGAAATATCTTGGGACAATATTGCTATAACATCATCATATTTGTCATGTTTGGTGATGATATTTTGGTGGATATTACTGGTTGGCATCAAAATGACCATAATTTCGGAAAAATATTGGGATGTTTGTAATTATGCTCCTTATCAATATTTAATATTAGAGATTGCAGCTTTTGGTGCTTCTTATGCTTCCATGGTATTAGGTCACAAAAACATACAGATCTTGTGGTGGATCTTGATCCTCCCCTATTCTGCTGTTGTGTGCATCCTCCTTTATTCTGCTGTTGTGTGCATCCTTCTTAACATTGTATGCAAGTGTGATATTCCTGGAACATTCATAAGCTCATGCCATCCTCTACAAATCAGTGTTGTATGTATCGTATGATACGGGGCTGTATCGTGTACGATACATAACGACACAGTTACGATACGTTACAATATAGTTACGATACTTCACGATAAAATTACAATACATGTACGATACTCATGATATAGTTACGATACGTTATGATAAAGTTACAATACGTTAATTTTTACTAATTTTTTATGATTTTTTCAGAATTTTTTCTATTTTTTCTAATCAATTTTTTTTTAAAAAAATACGATACGTTACGATACAACGTATCTTAAAGCCAGACCGATACGGCTTACGATATGCTTTTTACAACTTTGCTGCAAATAAATGCCAGCTTGGATCTAGGAGAGTAGAATTAGCTCCTAACCAATTGGCTGTAGATAGTAGGTCCTTGAAAAGTTCACCATTTGCATGCTTCAATCATTTACAACTGCTGTTTTACATGCTTCGTATCATCTGTCAGTTTTTGCATGTTTCTTGTTGTTGCTGTTTAACTTGTAGCATCTTAGCTTCCTCTTGGAACGAGTGGGGATAGTTAATTTCAGGGGAAATGGTTTTTTTTTTTTCTCGTCTGGGTTCCTAACATATTGGAGTTTATGGGCAGTCTCTTCTCTCAACTTTGTAGTCTCTTTTGTTCTTTAGGTCCGCTTGAAACGTGAATACCTGGATTCGCAGGCTTCATCACAAAAAAGAAATGCTAAGGTATTATTTACTTTCAGAAAATACTTCACCTGCTGACATTCATTTGAATAATATGAGCTTTAGTGAACTTTTAGTTTTGACTATGGATGTAACTACTTTTTGACAGGTTTTGACTGGAGATGCATGGTATGACCAAGAAGCTGCACGGGCAGTGAATCAAGCAATTGGGCGGGTGATCCGGCATCGTCATGATTATGGTGCAATTATTTTTTGTGATGAAAGGTTATGCTGGTCATATTTAATCTGATATTTTAACATCACCTTAAATTCATTATATGCACTGATCGATTAGCTTAGAAAATCCTGTAATAGTAATAAATCAGCATATTTTTTCTGTGATCATTGGTTTATTGCCCTTATCATCAAAGCATCAGTTGAACATCTGAAAGATAACCCCGTGACTCGATATTCATATAATTTATTTATGGGTCCGACCTGGTTGAGATCATAACTTGATTATCTTTAGATAATAGTAGATTAAGTTGTTCTTGACTGGCTAAGCTGAATGGGATAATTAGCTGGTTGCCTTTTAAGAGTGGTCAAATGCTCTTAAGTCTGTCAGTTTTGATGTGATGTTCATTTCAATATTTCCTGTTTGTAGCATTACACATGCATAATTAACCAGGTGAGGGAAATGCTTGTTTGAAATCTCTTTTTCTCATATGACAGTGTCTCACCTTCTTTGACAGTCATGTTTATGTGCATAAAGAATTAATGGTGACTAATTTGGTAAAGTATTTTACTACAGTCAAGTGGTTGATGCATATGAAAGAATTTGGGAGTTACATACTATCCAATCAATTCAGGGAGTGATTAATTGTTGGTTTTTATTCATGGAATCTATGTATTTGCCCTTGCTGGATGTGATCTTCTTTGTGGATGGTTCTGTGCTTTAGCAATCTTCCATATTTAAATGTGAACTCCCCATGACTTTCAGTATTGTGCTTTTCCTTTCCTACATACATTTGCAGATCCTAGTCCCATGACACACTTAAGGTCTTAGATGTGCTCACCAAAAAAGTCTCTAATACTGGCTTGAATTTCTGAACTGCAGTTTCTTTTAGCCAATACATGAAAACTCATTGTAGAAACAAGTAACGAGATAGGGAGAAGGAAAAGAGGCACACAATATACGTGGAAAACCTCAAAGAGAGGTGAAAAACCACGGAGAAGTTCTACCTAGGTGCACAACCGCAACCCTAGGAGAGAGAAAGTCTTATTCCACTTAATCAACGATTACACCATAAGTGAGATTAAATAGGAGGGAGACCCGCCTAGGGTACCGAGCCACCTCGGTACCCGCGCCCATGGGTCCGGGTCCATATCCAGACCCGGTACCCTAATACAAGATATTCTAACACTCATATATGCCCATGAAATCATTTTTATGCTCCTGTGGACTTTCAAAACCATGTCTAATCTGTAGATCCTGGTCTTCATTGATTCTGGCTGTTTTGGAGTCCATATTAAAGATGCATTTTTTTTTTTTGCCAATTTTTAATTTTTTATCCACTGAAATGTCATTATCTGGTGAAGAGGCTATCAGTGTATTATATAAACATTTCAAGCATGAAGCTTCTCATTCATAGTTACTGGAAGCTTCTATTTGATGGGGTATCTTGCTTCCCTACACGTGGTTAGGGAGCTGAAATCTCCAACCTTTTCTCAGAGGAGGAAGCTTGGGGAAATTTGTGTCTCATTTGAAGCTTGTTTCTTATGCATTGAGAAACATGCTTCAATTTTACTTAGTCTATTTTTCATTATTTTTTGCTGTCTTATCCTCACTTCCTCAATGGAATTTAATTTTTTAAAACATGAATGCATATGATATTCTACTATCACAAGGATACACTTAGTTCCTTTTTTCCCTTATTTTTTACTTTTTACTACTTTTTCTTCATTTGTTTACGTTTTATATTCCACCATGTTCACTTACCTTCATTTTTGCTCGTACCTTTGTATTATGAGCATATGTTTTCCCTGCTTCAGCGTTTTTTAACACCCAGTCCTCTCTTCTGCTTTTCATGTCGCTTTTGGTGATCCATTTCATGTTTCTGTTAACTGCTCCCACTTTTTCTAATCTTTAGCAAAGAAATGTAGTGTCTCTTGTATTTTGTTTGACAATGTTGTAAAGGAATTTCCAAGTGGACCATCTTATAGCTTTCATGTATTCTGTTATTCTCCAGCTCATATTAGTCACAGTAAGTTATAATAGTTGTGCCTCTTCTTGGCTGTTTGTTTGTGGCTTTGATGACTTTTGGATTTCAAGTTCATGGGTGCTGCTGGCATTGGTGTGGCATTGGCTACACATCCTGAAACAACATAATTGCTATATCTTGGATCCTTGAAAAATTTTAATGCAAGATGCAAGATTTATCATTTCCTGGCCTAAGACCTTGGAAATGTCAACAGTAATTTCTCTTTGCATTTTAATCTAAACTTGTAGACCTGGATCTTAGATCTTTTTGCTTTTGCAGGTTTTCACAATACAATCGTCAGTGTCAGTTACCACGTTGGCTTCAACCTCATGTTAAGGTCTTATTTTGTCATTTCTTTTGATATTGGTGCATATACTGTGAAATGTATAACTATCATCTCATCTGTTGCCAAGAGTTTCAAATATCACGATGCACTCACATTTTGCTGAATGGTACACCCCTAGATGAGTTTGTTAAGTTTGATTTGACAGACCCAAGTACTATATGAAATTGTAAAATTTTTTCTTGAAGCATTTTTTTTTGCCCTGTGACTCCAAAAATACATGGTTCTTTTGACTGCTAGTCAGTCATCACAAGCACAGAATGATCATAGTTTGGACAGACCAAGGAAGGGCATAGCTTGTGATTCTCCAGTATGCCCTTCAAAAGTTCAGGCCTTTTAAACCTGCATTTGTTAGGTCATACACATAGTCTTTGACCTATCATAGGTCAAAGAAAGCAAATGTATGATTTCTGGTTCTGTGGCCAAAAACAAACATGCTCTTAACTCCTTTATTTTTCTTCCTTCTCCTATTCAAAGTTTTGTATCTTCTTGATGTTGCTGTGCTACTGAGTAGAACAAATGAGACAGTGGTTTCTGTTTTTCCCATCTTTTTTCCTCTTTCAAAGATTTGTATGTTGTTAACATTAAAAGGATCAATATGTTTTGCAAATAGTCAATTTTTTGTGTGTACCAGAAGCCTTTAGATAATGCCAATGTTTTGTAAACTAGTCTTATAAAATAACTAATTTCAAGATTGATGGCATCTATGATCTAACTAAATCAAGTTCCGCAGTGTTACTCAAAATTTGGAGATGCAGCCTTTACATTGACACGTTTTTTCCGTGATATTGGAACATTAAATCAAGTAAGCCTCCGACTGAATGCCAAGCCAAAAGCAGGTGAGTTGTTTGTTTTATTGCATATCTCTCTCTCTTTGATCCAAGTATTTGAGCCACTTTGAGTAGCTTTTCTTAAGAAAATCTTGTAAATATTAAAAAAAGGCAATCGGATTACAGAAACAGTCTCTTGCCTTTCTGTTTCTCCTCCATTTTTTTATTGTTCTTTTACTAAAAGAGTCTTTCTTACTCCTGTCTTCATCTCCTACTTTCCAGTCCTCTCCACTCATCCGTTCTTCCTTGTCTTCTTTCTTTTCCCTTATTCTTTTCCCTTTCTCTCCTTGGTTCACTTTCTTCCTTTTTCTTTCTTACAGTTTTCTGTTCCTCCTTCCTTTATTTTGTCCCTTTTCTTTTGTCACTTATTTTTCTTATTGCTCATTCCCTTTCTTCTGAGATTTGGTCAAGCTTAGAAGTCTTCAAACTTTCGCATAATAACTTTACATGTTTCTGAACTTGCAAAAGCTTTGGCCTTGGAGATTTAGAAAATTTTATTTCTGAAAATTGGTCCTCATATGACCCTCAATGTGGTCCTTCTACTAAATTGTAAAGGAGCAAACAAAATTAATGTAAACTTGAGCAATGATATCTTTTCTGGGGGTGTATAAAAGGCTGGCCTAGCACATATTGGGTTGGTCGATTGGAGTGTGGACTGGTTCTGGGAGAAGAATCCAATGAAGGCTTGGCTTGCCGGCAGCCCAGTTTGTTTTAGACTATTTCGGTTACTTGTTGAGATTTGTGGAACCTTTTTTTTCACAATTTTTTTAAAACAGAAAGATTTCGGGTTCACAGGCCATGAGATTTGTTGAATAATCTGGTTCAAACTGTCATCCTTAGTCTTGTGGATCAATTCACTGGGATGAAAGTCTTTTGCCTTTTCAGAATTTTCTTTGTGATTTGGGCTGAGTAATAAAGACATGGGAAGTATGCTGCTGTTTTTGAAGAGATAAGCAAGAACTGGAATTGAAGTAGTAAAAAGCAAGCAAACTTCCATTGGAAAAGAATGTGAAACATTTGCAACTGGCTGTGAATATAAAACCTAGTACCCTACAAAACTATTTGACTACTCTTATTTGTAGAACGCACAATCTAGATCCTATCCATTGATTTCTCTTTTTTTTTTTTTTTGCTCAGGCTACTTTAAGTTGTCTGGACTTTGAACTTTTAAAACTAAGAAATTTTTCTTGTTTCACTTAAGGTAATGCCGTAAAGATGTTTTTTTCTGCTTGGGCTCCTTGTTTTCAGTATCTTCATCCTTAGTTCCTTACAAGCTGATATTCCTGCTTTGCCTTTATCCACAATTAATTTTACACTTCAGTAGATTTATCTCCTGCATAAGAAACTGTAATGATGGTGCCTATCTTCTCCCTTCTTTTATTGCTTGTATATGTTTTTTGTATTAATTATTTCAAGCCTTTATGCAAGACAACCTCTTATGTTGGCCTGGGCATGTGATCTATGCACTTTGCTATTCTTTGTCCAGCAGTTAGTCAGTTACTTATCTTGCTTTCTCAATACTAGCTTGCAGATGATCAATGAAGCATTAGTGTCATGAATTTCAGCCTTATTTGTGATTCATTATTTTGGGTTCAGATTCTACTCCTGATTTAGGTATAGATATCACGGTCTCTTTGAAGGAAAAAATTGACGAGGGACCAGCTGTTGTTGGTGGAGACAAAGATATACAAGTGGCTTCAGAGCTCTCTAAGCTAACACCTGGTATGCTTTGGTTCTGGTTTCTATTGTGTGCTTCCTTTGTTATGTGTTTCGCCAAATCTTTTTCGTTTATATAACAGGTCAATTCTTCTTTTAATTCAGTTTTACTGTTATTGTGCAAACTTCAGGTGGAAAATTCTGTGGCAGTTGAACAAGTTGCAAATTGTTGTTCACTTGCATTTGTTTAAAAAGCAGTTGTGACGTGTTCTAAAGATTTTCACATGTAAAAGGCAGTTTTGTCATGTTTCAAGATGGCTCTATGCTCGTTCAATCGTGTAGTGGACTACTGTTTCTTGTTGTTGAACTTGAGTAAACCTGGGCATCGGGCCAGCCCGGCCTGGCCCGACCCGACACCCAAAACCCGGGCCCGGACCGGTTAAATTAAAAAAAAAAAAATTAAGTTTATATGTTAATCGTAATAAAATATTATAATTATATATAAAAATCAATAAAATATATATTAAAAAAATGTTTTCGGGCCCACCCGGGCTCTGCCTTGTGCCCTTTTCTCCTGGCCCAGGCCCGAGTCGGGCTGGGTACTGGGCCTGAGTCAGGCTGGGTACCTGGCCCGACCAGCCTTAAACTTGAGTCTTTTAAAAACCTGTGCAGGAAGTTGGAGAAGAGAGAAGAAAAAGGATCTTATATCCCAAATCCTGATGTAATATTAGTTTATAAAGACCGCATAGAGGCCCACAATATTTTGAAACTAATAGAAAGGGAATTAAGACAATGATGAATTTCTAATCTACCCCTCAAATTTATAAATTTGTTGCTCAACAGTACCAAAAGGCTGACATGTGAATCCTGAATTTCCTTTGCCAGTGCCGTTTTGTAGATTACCTCTCAAACCTTTGTTATAGTTATCAAAGTATTACTAGGGTCGCACCAATCCAAAAGGATGGACATGTCAACATCCTCATTTTTGTATTCGATTCCTAATTTCTCTCCTCAATACAATACAAATTTCTTTAATGGATCTGCTTCCGTCTGTTATCTGTATTTTTTGTTCTACTTATCATGTTGCGACTACAAAATTCTGAATGTGATATTAATCTTCTTATGTTGGCATCTTTCCAACCATCATCTATACAGTGACCAGTTTCATACCATGATTCCCAATAATACTTTAAAATGCACATCAATCTTTTTCTAGTAACCATCCCACAATTTAGTAAGATGGAGGTGGCTTCAACTCTATTCCGATTGATGAATGAATTTAAATTTTCTTCATAAAATAAGGTGAATTGACTGCACCGAAATAAATTGTTGAATGACAGAAAAACCTTGCAATGATTAAGCAGAACTTGTCTCCAGCTTCCCTATACAACACTATTCTTACTCCAAGTTATTTCACTGACCATCTGCTTGAACTTGAACAAAAGAATCAAGGTTTTTGTTTTCAGTATTATCCACAATCTTTTTTTCTTTATTATTTTTAAATTCTTCCTTGATTACATTTGTCCCTTTGATCGGATGAGTCCGTGTCATTCAGTTCCAATTTGAAGGAATGGAGGTCATTCACAATGTTCCTCTTATGGTTTTCTTGTTTTTAAATAACTCCAAACATCACAAACTCTCTTTGTTCATCTTTGACTTCATTGCATGGATCTACTACCTCTTCCATTACTCCAACATGATCGTGCTTAAGTCTATTGATGCCACACCTATTTTTTTCATGCAACAACAATCTGGTTGTACTCATTATTTTATTAGTCATGCCTTTGATTAATGGCATTTTGTGATTTCTTTATGTTGTTTAAGGGTATTTCCCTGTTAGATTATGTCTAAGTGCTTTTATGTGCATATATTTATGTATGTCCTGTCATATATCACAGTTCATATGCATATATGGATATTATTATTTCTTGATGTATATGAATCATATATTTATTTATATAACTTTTATATAGGTTCTGTATACCTTTTCCTTGTATGTATTTTTTCTGTAATTTTTTTATTCTTTTTATGTATTTTTAGTTCTGTTTTCATTCTTCTGCACCCAAGTTTTTTCAAAAATCTTTTGGACCCACACTCTGCATCTGTGCGCTATAGATGAGGTGTACGTGGATGCTCCTCCTGGTTTCTTTATTCCTGAAACGAAGGTTCTTCTCTTCCAAAAGGCATTATATGATCTTAAAACTTAACACAAACCCCAAAGGCTTGGTTTAAAATTTAAATTCGAAATGACTGATCTAGCCTATCTAACATATTTTCTTGGCTATCCAAATATCCATTATCATGTGGCAATATATGTGCAAATCCATTTCAGAACAGACACATCTCATTTGAAACAGTAACTATAGTTCTTGTAGGAAGTCTGATTGAAGTATGTTCTCTACTGCACTTATTCAGATAAATCAAACTAAAACATCGGACAACAATTGAATGATACTAAATCAGTGCAATTATTGGGAAGTACATTTTAAAGCACCTTGTGAATTTGATTTCCACTGAAATTAGTGGTTTGACCATGTTTGGTAATACCAAAACTTGGTTACTTATGAAAGTCAACAATGGAAGAAATTTTATGTCAATTATTACAGCATGCTAATTAATTATGTGTTATGATTTGCTTAAGGAGAAATTTAAGTTTAAATATGCAAAGCATAAGTTTTGGTTTTAGTCTAAAATATAGAATCTGTTAAATCCAATTGCTTGCTAATTTAATCAATCATAAACCATCTTTATCCACCTATGTGGTGATGACCGTGCTCTATGTTTCTAGCGGGGGCTCATGGTATATTTAGGATTCTTGAAGAATGTTTTCTCTTATACATTTCTTCAGTTTTGATATGTTCAACATGATTTTGCAGGGACTTGCTGCATTGATGCAAAAATGGAGCAGCATTCAAATATGATATTGTCTTCAAAAACTATTGTACCTTTGGTAATATTCAAATAACTGCACATTATTGATTTATTGACAATGTTCTGTTAGGTTTTCTTGGTATTATTATTTTGAATCTTTATAACAGGTCGAGAAACCTTCCAGAATTATGGTACATGGCTCCAACAAACAGCCATTGTCTTCTCTTCTTGCTGCTAAAAGAGTCACTGGAGGTCAACTCAATGCCCAAATTATGCCTGCAAATAAATCTATCCTTACTGTTCGTAAATTGAATGGGCACCTGGCAAGACCACTTACACTGGATATTTCATGTGCTGATGAAACGGTGGAAAAATTTGGACAGAAGAATTATGAAGCAGTTGACCTGTCAAATGAAGAATCTGTGGATGAACAAGTGACACCGGATAAGGTGACTGTATCTCATTTTCCAAAAAGGGCAAAATCTGGGGATCCAACAATAACATCTGCGAAAGTTAAAGCTTCTGAATCTCATGTGGAGGCCTACGTAGGTACAAGATTGTGGAGGTCTGAGAAAATGTCAATGCCTGAGAAAGAAATTGGTCATTGTTGTAGAGAAGAGAGCAGCAAGCATGCTTCCACCAGTACAGAGATGACAGTGGACTTAGAAAATGTTAGTCGAACCAACACTAGTCATAAATCTACAACTCATGGTGATGAGAAAGCTACAAAAGCATCTGACTTTTTAAAGCAGGTATACAAATACCAGACACACACACACATACATATACCTTAGGGCTTAGACCACACAAATACACACACACACAAATGCTCACACCACAGGTTCTCTCTCTCTCTCTCTCTCTCTCTATATATATATATATATATATATATATATATATATATATATATATATATATATATATATATATGTTATATGATTCTTACATTAGACCATCCACAAACATTCATTTTGTTACTTCCAATCTTCTGCAACAGAAAACTTAATATAATGATTGATCAATTCTTAATTATGAAACTCGAAATGGTTGTTGCCATTTTGTCCACTGTGCATGCTAGTCTTGAAGTGTGTTGTTTCTAAAACTCGAGCCATTTGGTTGTCATTACTTACTCAATTGTCACTTACTGCTTTAAAGTGCTCAATTGGTTGTAAATTACTTGCTGATCTGCTCTTGTATCAATTGCCTCCCCATTTTTTCCGTTAGTTTTTTGAAATATCTTCTGCTGCCAACGACAAGTTCTCATAATGAAGATTTCTAGGATTTTCAATGCTGAGTTTAGGTCTGAAGATTTAATGGTTTCTCACACTTCATTCCATGCAATCCATGCTATTCATGGCATTCACACACAGGTTTTTTGTCTTGTAAAAAGATCTTAGTTATGCAGGATATTTGGAAAGATTTCAACCAGTGGTTGTGCCCCCTTTTCCTTTTCAGGTAAAGAACACATTATCAAGTTCAGAATATAAGGAATTTGTGGAGTTTTTGAAGGCATTACGGTCCAAATCTATGAAAGCAAGCTCTGTGCTAGAATCTGTTGCCATGTTATTCTCTGCACCAGAAAGGCTTTTTCTTCTGAAAAGGTATTGCATTCAAATGTAGCTAGCTGATAAAAAAAAAGGTTGTTTGGTATTTTACCTTCTTCCATCTTCATTTGCTTTTTCTATCTGTTTCCGGATAGTACCTTCCATTGGTAAAAGATCCTACATCAAGATGGTGATGTTCTTGTGTTAATTGTTTTCCTCTCCATCTTCTTTGGAAAAGGGAATGATTTTCTGTTAAATCATCTCACATATGTAAAATCTAGAATCTGGATCATGAATGCAACAGAGGACAACCTGATATTTCATATCTCATGTCAATCTATCACAACAGATGCTCATTAGGGTGTCAGATGAACATAGAACTGAAAAGATGTTTGAATGACTGGAATTGCAAACAGGAACTCTGCCTTTCCACAACATGCCTCGTCAAGCAAATGCAGGATATAGGACATGCACCTGTGGTTATCCTGTATCCCGAGCAATGCATCTTGAGCACTCTGATGTGGACCTTGAGATGCCAAAGAATGGTTGTTCCTGTTTCTGCAATAAACAAACTTAGCCTCTTTCAGGCTGTGTTTGTCCTCCGGTTCTGCAGTCCAATTTGTTTCTCTGAACTGATTTCGAAAGCCTTCTAAGGAGTTGTATGAGAACTTGGTCAGCACTTATTCTCAAATTTCAAGATCTCGAGTCATGTATTTGAACTTTGAAGGACTTTCAAAATCTTAAGAAAGGCTCATCAAACATTATAGAGCATCGTCGTGAACAATATTGCTCATCAGTTGATCTTAATAGGCGAAACAGTTCTTTATTGGATAAATTGCAGCAGAATCTTGCTGGTTTAAGAGTTGGGTTTCATGCATTGTCACAAAAAACGTGTATGGGTATTATACGGCAAGGAATTTCTCGTATAATATGGCAAAGTTGTATATCTCGGGAATATCTCGAAAAAATTTCGGCAATTTTTTTTAAAATTTAAAATATTTAATAAATCCTGAAAATTATAAAAAAATACAAAAAAAAGGAAAAATGCGTATAATACCCATATTATATGCGTATTATGTCCACATCCCGTATAATGCCCATATAAACGTGTATTATACCCATATTACATCCGTTTTTTTGCATTTTTTATTTTTTGGCATTTTCTTCACGTTTATACAGCTGACTTGTTTTTCACATTTTATATGCTTTTTTTTTAATAAAATGCGTTTTTTGTGACAATGGTTTCATGTTTGTCGCACTACCTTGCAGTGCTTTCCTGTTTTGTGATTCTTTGATGATCTCAGGCCTCAATTGCTTCAATATGAGATGAACCTTAACAATGTAACGACCTTTTTTCATAAAAGGACTCCTAGGATGTGTTATTTATAGGGTTGAGTAGAGGAAGAGGAGAATATCAAGGACAAGCTCATCGTAGAGTTGTCAAGTAGGGAAACCAGGGTATTCTACTCAATGTTATCCATATCGTATAATACGTATCGTATAGGTTTAGAAAACCTATACGGTACGCTACGATACACGATCTCGTGTATCGTAAGTGTATCGCCTGTATCATACAATACGGGTTAAAACACAAAATTCTTTATTTTTTAAAGTTTAATCACTCTTCCCTCTCTCTCTTCTTGTATGTAAAGACTCCAATAGACGTAGGAGGGAGAGAGTTTGCCCATTTTCATAAAAAAATAGCTGAGGATTCATCAATTTGGGAGATATTATAGTTGAATAATGAAAGATGATAACTATATGTTTTGAACTTATAAAATTGTGATGTAATCTAAGTCCTGAAATTCCAAGTCCTAAGACTCTAAGTCCTAAGATTCTATAAAATTTCTAAGTTTAAAATTGTGATGGATGCTTATTATGTTATTTTGAATATTTGATTTCTCTTTTTGAATGCGTTGTTGATACACATGAATGTTCCTTATGTATGATGATCTTTTTTATATTTGAATATATTTTCTTGATTTTTGACTTTTTGTTCATTTTTTCAGATTTTTTATGATTTTTCTCTATTTTTCTGATTTTTAATTATTTTTAAAACTTAAAATTTAATTTTACGATACGCTACGTTTGCGATACGTTACGATACGGCGTATAGGTCAGCCCGACCGATACGCGATACGCTATGCCTTTTATAACATTTCCACTTTCACCCAACATGCCAATTGGGGGGAAAAAAAACATGGGAGACTTGGATGTGATTCTTGGTGCTATAAATTCTTTTAATCAAAAGTAAAACCATCAAGGAGAATGGTATATTGATTTGGGAGTGGCTGGTCATGTCACGGAGGATGCAGGTAAATATTCTAAGTTAATCACATGAGGAAAAACAATGTTTTCACTGGAGATGGTGTTAAACACCCTACTCATACATGGTAAATGTACCCATATCTTTTTCTGATTCCAAACGTGTTAAACCTCTTGATGCTCTTTGTGCTCTCAATGTTAAGAAAAATCTCGTCTTTGTGCCTGAACTTATTAATAATACTAATTCATGCACTGATTTTGCTTCCTTTCCTGTGTATGTGAGAAGTCTTCACAAGAAAGGATGCAATGAAGTGGGGAATGTTTGCCTCCAACTTCAACATTTGTACTTGCGAAATCTAATGCTTATGTAATTAGTTTTAAATGTCTGTCACAAACTGAATAAGGTTTGTCATGAGAACTTGGTTTAATGAATCTCAACCCGGCTCATTGCTTGCTTTGTTGTCAGTACATAGAAGGATTATGAGCCAGGAGGGAAGGTTTTAGGCTCAGATATATATGTGCACCACTATCTACAATCTTTTTAGATGTGAAACTTTTCAAAGCCTCTCATATATGGGATATTAGTACAGTGTTTTAGGGATTTATAACGGGCACACCTGTAAGAAATTTCTGGGCGCATTCTCATCAGTCCTATTCAAATTCCTTCAAATACAATAGATTTCATAGGTCTGGTTGATTTTCTGTAAGGAACTCTTCCAATAGTTTTGTACCTAGTCTCTTACAGAGTGCGCATAGCATACAAGAAGTACATGGTCAGATGTTCACATCTTCTGTTTGTCCTATTTTCTTTAAGTCTTGCTTATCAGTCACTATGTAAAAGTAAGTCGGGCACCTTGAATATAATTTTATTATAAATATCTCACTTTGTTCTCTTTCTTGTCTCCTTCTAGGTTCAAGGATTATGTCCCTGCACCATATATCCCTTTGTATGAGCAACACCTTAAGGTTCGATTTGCAGCAATTGGAAAAGAAGGTATATGACTTGTTAATTCGTACCCCCTTCAAGTACTTTTGCTCTCCAACTTCAACTTTTGCAAGCATATATGGATGGCATTTTGCATGATGTTGCTTATTGCCTTAGATGACAGTCTGTAGAACATTTCCTTTCAACAACAACAGCCCTTTCGTCCTTCAAAACTGTTTTCAAGAGCAGCAAGGCATCCAAATACCTGTCATATAGACAAGGAAATGGAACTAGGATGCAGTCTGCAGAAGAAATGGTAATGTATGTGAATGAGCATTTTGCAATTGAGCTTAATCGAGTTCAAATAAGCCGAGCGTGCATAGCTGGAGTTCGACTCATTTACTTAAACAATTCCGTTTCTTAACTTGAACTAGACTATTTTATTAAATGATTTGAGCTTAAGCCAAGCTCAAGTGACTCAGCTTGTTGAATAGGCCTACCTTCAATAAAGCCTTCAATGGCATGACACCAATGAATCCTCCACCACCAGCATGCAGTTTCATTCAGCATTTGAAAGAGAAAAAAATAGATCCTTGTCACATCATATGTGCAACTCTTCACATCTCTTAGCCACTTTAAAACAGCTAGACTGAAAGCTTTTCAAGTTCTGATACCATATGAAGGTATAGATATACATTTATATTTCACAATCCCAATACCTCACAAGAGCCCAAGTGATTCGATTTGCTTTGCACTGATAATAATAATCACTACAACAGCTTCAAAGAAGTTTGGATACGAGAAAGGGGAACCATCCCTATCTTATGGGAACTGTTCTAGGTGTTGGAAACTTTGCAATGGTTAGAAACCTTTGGAACTACCGACAGCTGGAAGAGCTGCAACTCTTTTCCAGAATGAGAAATAAAAATACAAAAAATGAAATAACAAAAATACAAAAAATGAAATAACAAAAATACAAAGGAAATAATACAAAGAAACTACAGTACACACACACACACACATATATATATATATATATAAGAACTGTGTTTCATCGTGCTGCGTGTGTGAGAGGCCTTAATTCTTTTGGGTAGCCAGAGGAATACACGTTATATATATATATATATATATATATATATATATATATATATATATATATATATATATATATATATATATATATATATATATATATATATATATATATGTATATGTATATGTATATGCATATATACATATATATATATATATATATATATGTATATGTATATGCATATATACATATAAATTCGTGTTAAAATGTGTATTAAACAAAATGTGAACCTTCAAGTGTGTTGATAAACATTAAGTTAATAATTTAATATAAATCATGCTTTATTTTAAATCATTTTTGAAGAAAAAATCGATCTTTCATGTATCAAAATTTTGATGTTATAAGGACAGTTCATTTTTTGTTATTAAAAAAAACATTAGTTAAGTAAAAAAACCACTGACTTAACGTACATTTCTCACCAACACACACACACACACACACACACAGATATATATATATATATATATATATATATATATATATATATATATATATATATATATATATATATAGAGAGAGAGAGAGAGAGAGAGAGAGAGAGAGAGAGAGAGAGAAAGAGAGAGAGAGTTTCCACCATTTTGTAACTTATCGTTTTGCACTGGATTTTTTATACATTAGTACATCCTTGTATAATGATTATTCTGAAATTGATTAAAATGTCATGGTAACACTTAAATGCGGTAAATAGGACACTCATATAATGAAAAGATTTTTTTTTGCTTGGAAATCTGTGTATCAAGTGTACCACTACTCTGCGTACATCACATCAGTATAACATGCACAATGTGTTAAAACGCACACAGAGACAGCCCAATGTCTTCTCATCTTACCCTCTGTTTTATTTGGTCAACCCGAACTCATGTATATGATGTATATATTTCACCCAGTGGATTCCTTATCCAACTCACTGGATACCACTTATGTGAAAAACAGACCTTTAAATACAACACTTGGTTCAGCTAAGCTACCTGCAGTATGAGATGCTAGATCAATTCCACGTGCAGTTAACTGATGAATACATACCCTATACACATACGGCATATATAAAAAAGAAACAAAGACACAAACTTTGAACTATAAATTTGTGTTTTCATATGTATTCCCATGTAACTCCACTTTGTACTATGTACACAACACTTGACGAAGAATAGCTGCATTTCCATTTTGTCATGTTGGTGTTTTTTATTTTCAGATGAGTGGAACCGCTAATTATGTCATTGATGCTCATATTCCTGTTAGTCAAACACTTGCTGCTCATTCAACGCTTCCTAGAGCAATTTTCATGTACCGTCTCTTTGGGGCTGGCTTACTCAATTCATTCTAGAGAAGCATGTGTTTTCATCCTTTCGTGGCCAATGTTTCAAATTTCATGTCATGCAATTCGTTTGTCCAGCTTTCAGCTTAATTCTGGCTGTTTATTGGATGAAGTGACAAGTTGTTTAGCATGTAAAAGGCACATCCTTGTGCAATGCATATTTTTTATGTATCATTCAGATAAAAATTTTATTTCCTTATTGGTGAAGCCAGGATTCCAGCCAAGTGTTGCTGGATGCCGGTGTGTTCATTTTCTGTAGCAAGTGAATCTTGTTTACGCCTGTAATCTAAGTCACACGCCAAAATTTTGAAGTAATAATGTTCAATCAAACATCATGCTATTGCAGTTTTAGTTGAAGCATCATCTACGTTGACTCCAGATTCTGGTTGATCTGACTCTGTTCTTTTCCCATGTTAATAGATATCTATTATGATTGCTTTTGTTGTTGCTGTTGTTTCTGCTGTTGATGTCAAGGACCATTGTGTTGTATACATTGTGCCATGACCTGGCTTGGCCAATCCATCTCTATCCCTGGTTCAGAGTGAAGCGATTGCACTGGGTTGGGTAAATTGAATGTGTGCTTGGACAATAGATGGGGCACCCATCGGGCTTAAGGGTATGAGAAAATAATTAAATGAGTAGCAACTAAACTAGTTAAACAAGTTAATCGAGCTATAAGAAACAAGACATGCTTAACATAGACGAGTCGAGTTCGAGCTCGACATTGTATTGTCAAGCTCAAGTTTGTTGAGTCGAGCTGGACTCGAGTTTGAGTTGAGTTCGAGCTTAAGAGCTTAAGTATTTTTAGTCAAGCTCAAAGCTCGAGGTGGCTGCCCAACTGGAGCTGGCTGCCCATCTTGGTGAGTGTTGGCTTGTGTCGCTCTATTTTTGAAATAATTTAAACTATCCTAAATTGATGTTGAACAAAAATAGAAAAGAATATAAACCATTACTAGCCCTGCATCATATCAGCAACAGGATGACATATATCGGCCAGCACGGACCAATATTAACCAATACTGGTTTGAGGTCAAATTTATGCTTCTTATTGTCTTTTGGGGTTGGAATCAGGCATAACTAATAGAGTTATCTTGGATTGAAGTATTTATAGTTGCTTGGTATTTGGATCTACTTCAATGAGTATATGCGTTTCATTGTCTTTTTGGGTTGGATAGATAAGCTTCAATGAGCATATACATTTCGTGCACAAAAGATTTTATTTCAATCTTTATCTTAATCCCAAATTCAGAAATTACTGCAGATTTTAAGCCTATGTCAAATCTAACTGCATTAAATGTCGCCGGGAACTGAATTGGCGTTAATATCTGTTTTGGAGTGTTGGCAACCATGTCAATACTTCAAGCCAGGGCTGCAATGGGCTGATCCAACTTGTGAACTGTTTTTCCTGTCATCAATTTACTCAGTCCTCATGTATTGACATCTATGAAGATGGGCCGTTTTCGTATATGTATGTTTCATTATGTACACATATTGGGTAATACAGCATCTCTCAAAGTTGAAATTTGCGTCAAAGAAGACGAAGATTTCAGAACAATGAGCCGACTCGTGTTCGGCACCAAAAGATTGAGCTTAGGCTCAGCTTGCTTAGTTAGGTGCTTTCAAGTAATTTTTCGAACAGGTTTTCTTGCTTAAGAAATCAACCTGGGCAATACTCGTTTGATTGCTTACCCGGTTTTTAGAGCTAGGAAATTAAATAAGAACAGAAAAGAACAATATCAAATGAGTTAGTCATAGTGAATAAGAAACAGAAAAGAACAATGTCAAATAAATTAGCCATAGTGAAATATGAAACATGAAGTCTGATGTCACAATGTACTTTTGGACAGCAGTCACGCCATTTTCTCCTCAAAATTCAACAAATTAGCCATGGTTAAGCTAAACGGAGGGGGATTTATGTAAATAATAATAGGCTTACCCGGATATATTCATTATACCTAAAAGGTTGGTCCCCATGTGAAGATCTTCAACGTTTTATCTTTGAATTATTGGATGTCATGCAGGCCATTTTCTCTGCATTGAATTTAATAAACAAAATTCGAGGAATTGTTGTGCCTTTAATTGCCCCATGTGAACAAGAGTGGCATTCACGTTATGATGTCAGTATAAATCATTTGAAAAAAAACGAATTTATAAAGAATAAGAAACAAAAAGAATCGGGTCTGATGCTCACAGGGCGACTTTCACGCTTCTATACAATTTAACACAAAAGCCAAACAGACACAAGAAACCGGAAAAGAGAAAAACATGGAAAAGACAGCCGTCTTCCTTCAATTTTGCAGCCGGAAAATCCAAACTGCCGACCCTTTCCCGTGAAAATAACTGCTGCCACTCTCGCCGGGATCCCATGCCATTCAATTCCCAGGCGAATGCCTTCAAAATACAGGTCTAAAAAAATTGTAACGGTTTTATGAACCGGAAGTTCCGACACGTCACAAACGGAGATTCTTCCTCACTTTCTATGATTTACTTTACAAGGAGAACTTTGTACCGGTCCGGACAACCAAATTGCCTAACTCGGTTCAGTATTCTATCCGACTCGGACTTTCCTCGGTGGAATTGAGCATAATGAAAAGCGATCTACTTTGCCGGAAATGGCTCAACCTTCTCCGGTGGAGGGAAGCAACGACGACCCATTTGGTTCTAAGCTCAGACTGTCGCCTGCTTGTCTTCCGCCTGTAGATGGGTCAAACTTTCGCAGGATTCTCCCTCATACCTGTACTCTTCCTTCTCGCCTTCTGCCCATTGACCGATTGCACCGGCGTGTCCTGTAACCGGACCGGCCGGAGGGACGCGGGCAGCTGATCGTTGCCGAGGCTCACCAACAGATCTGCGAACGCGGCGAGAATGTATCTGTGATCGCGGGAATGGTTTAGTTTTAGATAGCAGAAGAGCAACTCCTCCAAGAAGTCCCAATCTATCCCTTGCTCATGCGCTCTCGCTTCCACCATCTCTTTCATCGACTGCCGAAAATCTTGAAACGGATCGGGCGAGTACGTCGTGACGGCAACGCTGTGCCCAACGAGCCGGGTTTCTGTTTCCGTAATAGCTGGGACCGCCGGAAGTCCGGTGCTGACGCCGAAGGTGGAATTAGGTGCCTCTGGCACGATCAAGAACCGCCCGCTGCTGGTAAGATCGTGGGGGACGCAACCGGAGTCGGTTGTCGAGAAGTCGCTCGACCTGCTGCAGGAAATCGAAGTGAACTCCGGCAGGTGGCCGGAATCGTCTGCAAGGAACAAAGTGTTGAAGTGGTGAATTCCAGCAGGCACCTCAACCTCCCGGTCAGTCGCGAAGGAGGCGGTCTTCGGGAACCTGCAGGCTGAAAAAAGCCATGAGGTGGCTGAGCTGCGGGAAGAAGACGAGGTGGCAGCAGCTGCGGAATTCTCCGTTGAAGATCGTGTTGCTCTTCTCGCCTTGAAGAAGTATTCATGTAGCGCTCTGTGGAGAGCATTTGGCATCTTACTTTTTTTGCTCTGTCTCGTCTATTCTCAGGACGATGGTGTTGGCGAACAGTAGCAGCGGTGGCGATGGCAATGGTGTTGGTGGTGGTAGTAGTAAGGCTGATCCTCTATAGTCTATACAGAGAGAGAGAGAGAGAGAGAGAGAGAGAGAGAGAGAGAGAGAGAGAGAGAGAGAGAGAGAGAGAGAATTGAGTTGTCCGATCAGTGTCGAAATCTGGAGGAATTTCTGAAGTTTCATTCACTTACCAGCCAATGGTTATCTGCTAGATCTATGACAGTTGGAGATCTGTATTATCATATGATACTTGTCAGGCATGACACCACGCAGTCCGGTGAATTCTTGGTCATTTTATATAGACGATCGCCCACCAAATTCTAGTATAGTCAATGCAACAATTTTGTGGATCTTTTTACTTCTTTTATTTCTATTTTGCTTTTTAGTTTGCTGCAGTGTTATAACATCAATCGGCTGATTTAAAATGAAAACAGTTTTTATTTCTAATTTTGCAATATTTTTTGCCGATTGACCAACTTAGTCGAATCGGCTGCTTCAAAAATTCCATTCAAACATCCGATTTTTATCTCTGAATTCACTTGTTTGTTCGGCAGGCTTATCAAACTCGGTTGATAAAACCAAAACTGAATGCGATCTAACGATTGATTGTGATAAAAAAAAAAAATCAGATTCCAGAGTAACGGTTTTGTTAATGAAAAGTGTAATTTAATAGAGCTTAATGTTTGCATGTTCTAACTTTTTGTGAGTAGAAAGAGTATTTTATCTTAAAGCCAAAACTCCCACCTAACTCTTTATCCACTTAAGATACATAGTTTGTTTTTGGTGTTTCAAATTATGTGTCGATAATCATCAATTTAAAGCACAAAAAGTTGATGCCCCAAAGAAGATAAAAGATACATGCTTTTGGTGCTTCAAATTATGTGTCCATAATCATCAATTTAAAGCAATGGACTTGATTTTCTTTTTGTATCTAAGGAGTGATCTACACATAGATCTCAAAAAAGAAGGGACCAGCAAAGGGATTCTTGCAGCCTCTCTCTTAAATTTCCTGCTTTGGTACCAACGTGATGATGTAACTCGAAACGGACCAAACAACTCTCTGCGCCATAGCTTGCTTTTGTTTGGGCCCAGAAAGAACTATGGACTAAAAACATCAAGTATTATGAGATCAACAACTATGTAATATGGGATCAAAACCTATATGATTATTATAATGTTTTAAACTCTAAATTTATTCCCATGCTAACCTTCATACTTAAAGATGGTACAGTCATAATGCAGTCCTCTTGCTCAATTTTGAAGTTAAACGTACATGGGTGAGAGTAGTATTTTTGTGGTTGGCTTCCAACTTCAATGAAACTCAGTTGCAATATTAACTTCTCTCTCTCTCTCTCTCTCTTTATTTATATATATATATATATATATATATATATATATATATATATATATAGCAACCAGTCGAGCTGGTTGGCATATATCAATCATGACGTCAGTTCGATTATGGAGGGTGCTAGTCTGATACCGATGGAATCGAGGAGTGTTGATAATATGAGTTGAAGGTTGTCATTCTTAAAGTTACTGTGGTGGGCCTTAGCCCCAGGGGGGGGGGGGGGGGGGGGGGGGGGGGGGGGGGGGGGGGGGTGCCGCTCGGGCCATGGCCCGGGTGAGCTTAGGAAAAAAAGTATTTTTTATATTGAAAAATTCAAATTTTTTTAGTTT
Organism: Nymphaea thermarum; assembly: GCA_011799765.1. Classification (NCBI taxonomy): domain Eukaryota; kingdom Viridiplantae; phylum Streptophyta; class Magnoliopsida; order Nymphaeales; family Nymphaeaceae; genus Nymphaea; species Nymphaea thermarum. The sequence continues at coordinate 48,499 of JAANDH010000700.1, read as the reverse complement.
GGCCCTACCCGTCGGTCCTCGTCGCTCCTGTTGGCCCGACCTTGGCCCGGGTGGCGAATAGTCTTAGCCCGACCCTAAAAAAAATCCTGGCTCCGCCCCTGCTTAGCCCCTCTTTTTCTCTCTTTGAGTAGCCGAGCCATGCCGTCGGTTCCATTCTAAAGGGTGCATTCATGATAGTATCTAGGAGTGTTGATTTGGGTTGAGGGTTAAGATACAATAACATAATTACTCATCAAGTTCGAACTAGAGACGCACTTCCAATGCCCGCCTGGCCGCCCGCCCCTCTGTGGCGAAGTTGTAGTTGTCCTCCTTCAAGTTTGAACTAGAGACGTACTTCCAATGCCCGCCCGGCCGCCCACCCCTCTGTGGCGGAGTTTTAGTTGTCTTCCTTCAAGTTCGAACTAGAGACGCACTTCCAATGCCTGCCCGGCCGCCTGCCCCTCTGTGGCGGAGTTTTAGTTGTCCTCATCCTTCCATTTTCTGAGTAATTATATATCGCCAATTAGACATGAGTATATAAATAATCTCTAGCTACATTCAAATTAATCAGTGAAGTGAGAAGAAAATATTCATGAAAATTTATAATCCAAAGAATAACATGTTCAAACATCCTTTCAATAATTAGTTCCCGTGTTACAAAGTAATGTTCAACCCCAAAGTTACAACCTTACCTTGAATTGAAGGTTTTCTATATGGAAGATGTATAATTCAAGTAACTCACTCAGGCCCATCGCATTGGCCCAATCACCCATGTGCGTCCCACAGTACCACCTGCTACTAAATGAGAAATTAAAAGCCTGAACCGAGCCGTGCCCATGGTGGGTCAGGTGGGCTCGGCTCACTAACGACCCACCGATTCCCTGCCCCCAGATAAAGAGTCAGCCATCATGGAAGTGGGTGCGGTCGAGACCTGGTTTACGTTAGAAGGTAATACTGTATCCGAATCCTTTTCTTATCAAATACGCCACTCCAGTATTTACACCTTGTGGGCATGTTTGAAAGCAAGGATAACCTGTCTCTCGAACATATACATTAATTGCCGCTGCCCACTGTTTGAAATAGCAGAGATATCTTTCCCCTTCTAACAAGAAAAAAATGTCCTCGCCTATCAAATGCGGGCTATGATCTTTTGAACAACCATTAGATCAACGAGTCGGTCACCAACAAAATTCGTTTAGCCGCAGGGTCAGACAGGCTAGTGGCAGGTCATGCTCGGAAAATTATGAACGGACCAGCTTATAAATATAAACATGGGCCCTCGCCGGATGTCCACCTCAACTTCTATGTGTATGCATGACTGAATTGATTGAACTCTCTTAACGGAGACTAGTAATGTCTTTGCTGCTCCTCCACCAACCAAGAAGAAGAAGAATGTGGTTGTTCAAATTTCACATCATTTCAAAGCTTGTGTGGGACATGAACATATGGTACAGTAAAGATGGTCAGACTGGTGAAAGTCTAATCATCAGTTCTATTCTCACAGCCGCTACTTCTTTAAACTGTAAACGATAGATGCATGACACTCTAGTTAACAAGCATTTCACTCTCCAGGTAAGTCCTGGAACAGTCTTGGACCTCAGAGGCAAGAGGGACGTATTGACGGGTTTTTATCCAAAACCACCTTTCAGGATGAGCAACTTCTACCAGCTAATAACCAAACGGGTGTTGATCTTAAATTGTCAAGGCAACCAGCTACAAACAGATTTGATCTTTACTTGGAGGTATATTTGGTTCATGTTCTTAAAGCTCATAGAATAAGACTTGTTGTTCCTTCATTTTTGTGCATTTCAGCAAGAGGCCTGAATGCATTGGCCCAACCACAGTGTTTGTGTTTAGTGGAATGAGTGATACAGAGACCGCCATGTACATTCGTTCACTGACATGTCGCCATTTGTAAGGTGATTTGAGATCACTAAAGGGGCGTTTGATTGCCCGGTTGAACTCATTTTTTTCCGAAAAAATGGTACGGGCGGTTTAAATTTCACCCACCTGACTAAAACTACATCAAACGGGGGTGAAATTCACCCCGTTTAACGCAAAATGGGAGCGGGTGGAATTTCACCCGCTCGACGCACCCCCGCCCACGCCCCGCTCGACACCCTTCCCCCTCATTGCCTCCCTCCGCCCACAGCTCCTCCTCGCTCGAACAGAAATCACCCTGTTGCCTTCTCACTGTCGCACCAGAGGCCGCTCCGCTCTTCTGCCGGTGCTCCCCCTTTCTCTCTTGCTCTCTGATGCCCTTGTCTTCTCCCAAATCAGTGCCCTAATCACCATCACACAGAAATCGCTTTCTCGCTCGCAGGTTCTATGGCATCTCCCTTTCTCTCTTGCTCTCTGATGCCCTCCTTTTCTCCCTTCCACTGTTGCCCTAGTATATATTTTTTTGGCATCTGACCGGCAGGGAAGACAGGGCAGCATCCACCAACGCCACGGTCGCCGCTCCTCCGATCCGCTAGTTTAAATTCTTCATTGTGCATCAAACATGGTTAAAATTACCAGGTTAAATTCTTCATGTGCATCAAACATGACCTCAAATCGGAAAATGGTTAAATTTCATCCTGTTTTTTGTTCTAAAAAAATTTGTCATGGTAAATTTACCACGTTAAATTCTTTCCTGTGCATCAAACGCACCCTAAGGATCTGAGAACCGAAAAAGAAAGAGTTCCTTCTATCTCCATCAAAATGAGGTTTTGACCATAGGCTGAAGATCCCTAATCCTCATTTTTACATAATTGCATGGAAAATTTGGTGTTTACTATGAGGATACCACATAAAAGGATTTTTAGACCAGCATTGAGTCTCAGATGTTGGCTTTCAAATTCTCCTTTGCATTGAATGTCCTTGGTTGCTCTTCTTTGTTGGCTTACGCCATATAGATATGGATGTCAATATATCCAATTTGAATTGAATACTTGACTGAATTGATTCGAAAAAATCAGATATGAAAAAAATTTCATATTTAATTTTAAAGTCAGATTAGATTTGAATTTAAGAAATGACATTCGATCGGATTCGGATTTGCATAAATATCCAATCAGATTCAGGTATGGATTCATATCAGATTTATTTTTAGACAAGTATCATGTATCTCATGCTGAAAATTAACAAAATTCCGTTGAAAATTCATATTCAGATGTAAATATACAAATTGGATTCCGATTGTAACGTCAGATTTTGAATTTGGATTCAGATTTGATGTTTTCTTATTCGTATTCGAATCCAAATATGTAAATATCTAAAAAAGTAGATATGACTAAGGGTATATCCAATCTGATGACATCTCTAACTACATACCTCTAACTCCCCCCTCTCCAGCACGTTCCTATCTTAAATACATGGTTTTGAGTACATAATGAATTTAAGATCCATTGAATATATCAGGATCTTATTTAAAGCAATCTCTCGGATCTCAGGTCCAAAGCTATCAAACATGGCCTTAGTTTTTTTCAAAGTCAGCTAAATGATCCATACAAGCATAACATGAAGCATAACCATATAAAAAGTTCAAGCAGCATACGTGATTCTAGCCTGCGATAGTAAAGTAGACAAAACAATACCTGCAATATACTAAAGAAAATGAGAACAATTATGGGAAAACAAAATAAAGCAAAATCAAAAGTTTGATTCTAAATTCAACTGTGTTCGCATCCCTGAAATTTTTGGTTTTTTGAGTGTTCCAGAAAAATGAGATTTTATTTTGAAAATGAGAGAGAAAGGGACTCGTCTGTCGGTACGAGGATCGACCATTCCCGATGCTTTTAGCGGGGGTAATCAATCTAAGGATTATGCTTATCCTTGATGCATTTTATTAAGTTTTTTGGAGAGGTGTTGATGATCGTAAGTGATATTAAGTGAGTGTGAATGCATGAATACATTATTGGAAAGAAAAATCATTTATTCCTATCATAACATTCATCTGATAGCATTATTACCATAACATGCATCTCTAAGTTTTTCATCTTGATTTACAAGATTGTCATAAATATTATTACGAAAAGAAAAATGTTTGTGAAAATAGAATAAAGTTGTAAACAATCAAGCATGATTATAATATTAGGTCATTACTTGATTTTTTGTCTTGGTGAAGTCAACAAATAGAAAATTAAAACCTTAAATCTTTAGAGAAAATAGCCAAAAGAATGGAAAAGATGAAATACTCTCGTAGAAAAGAAAGAGAGACGAAGAAATTTTAAAGATCACTAAATGAAAGAATTTAGAAAAGGAAGAGATACATATCTTTCTTTCTCTATATTTTAATGTATATATATATATATGCATGCATATATGAATGTGTACATATATGTACACTTATCACGTATAAATGTGAAAGCTTTTGAAAATGAAGTATTAACTTAAATAGAGAAAAGAGAAGTTCTTGAAAGAGAGAGATAGAGATAGAGAGAAATGCATACATACAAGTTTCTCTAATCACATATATACATATAAGAAATTTTATAAAAGAGAACATTGATTTGAAGAGAAAGATATATATATATATATATATATATATATATATATATATATATATATATATATATATATATATATATATAGATATATATATATATAGACACACACACATTAAAAAAAATTGTAGAAAAAGATATTTAATTTTGCAGAGAAAAATAAAAGTATGTATATGAAAATATGTAAAATAATATTTGAGAATATAGAGAGAGAGATAAAAACTTTATCATGTGCACATATACATATATAACATATATATATATACGTACACATCTTCATGAGATTAAAAATCAAGAAATGACTTAAAGTACACAACTTCAATTTTTATGTAGGCTGAAGAGAGACTTGGGCTCATGCAAGAGCCTAAGCTAAGTCTTCAAAGTCACATTATGTTTTCGAAAATCTTTCGTAAAATATAATTTATATATCAACATAGAATGTTACTATTTTGTTTGTTACAAGAGATATATATTTTCCACCGTTGAGTATGAAAGAAAATCAAGCAACATAATGAAGCACTCGTTACGGTTCTTAATTAGGTGATTAAGAAGGAAACTAAATGTAATGACATGAAGATGCATTTTTAACATGTACATATTAGTGAATGAAATTCCCGGGTTGGACAAATCCTAACCTAAAAAATTAATATAAAATAAAAAAATCTCAAACCAAACACTCATTCTTGTCATTCATTCATATATAAATGAAAAGATCAACTATGCATGAATAATATCTTAGAATAAAGCAAGATTGAAGAAATAAGATGACATATTTCAATCATAAAATGAAATATCATTTTACCTTCTCATGCTTCTGGTGCATTCAAGAATAGCTTATTGACTTCAAAAAGAAGATTTGAGAGCTATTTTATATGGTCATGGAGAGATGAAAAAAAAAGGTAAGTATGGAAACCAAAACAAAGCCACGTTCAAGAAAAATGTGAACATATTCCAATTATAACATCAAATATCATTTTACTTTCTCATACTCTTAGTGCACTCAAGAATAGTTTCTTGACTCCAAAAAAAGATATTTGAAAGCTATCTTATATGGTCATGGAGAGATGGAGAAGATAGTAAGTATGGAAACCAAAACAAAGTTACATTCAAGAAAAGAGAGAACATATTTCAATTATGAAATATCATTTCACCTTCTCATGCTCATCCCAGTGCACCCAAAAAAGATACTTGAGAGCTATCTTATGTGGCTATGAAGAGATAAAGAAGAGAAGAAGTAAGAAAAAGAATGGAATGAGATGTTAATTACATACTTCTAATGAGAATGATTTTGGAAAAAAAAAACCCAAAATATACGCCTTAGTGAAACTCCAAAATGATGAAGATGATGCCTCCCACAAATCTTTTGTGCTCCCTTGAAGAGTTGTAACTTTATTGAAGCTTGCTCCCAAGATTGGAGAGGAAGAAGAAGAAGAAGGAAATAAGAAGAGATAAATGAAGAAAGAGAAATAAGGAAAAACTCTAAGTCTTCAAGTGAGAATACACTAGAGGCTCTTCAAGGACTAGCTCATGTCCAAGAGAGAAGATTGTAGAGTCATTTATAACGAGCTTAGAAGCTAATTGATTTTTTTTAATTTTACAAATATTTTCATGCGAATTTAAAATAATTTTGAATTATTTTTACTTTTTTTTTCTTAAAAATAGATAAACTTTACTAAGTGAGATTGACCATTAGTCCTCCAACCACCCCTTTGGGGTGTGGGCAGGGCCATTGCCCACCCAAAGGGACCAAAACCACCCCCCAAGAGGCCGTTTTGACATGCAAATGGGGCATGCGCAGTGTGTAGGTCTCGGTGCAATAGTGCTACGCGTAACAGCGCCAGGCGCTATGGCGCTCAGCGCGCGGTCGTCACGCGATCGCGCGACGTGCGGTTGCTCGATGCACGGTTGTGCAATGCACCACACTTATATATATATATATATATATATATATATATATATATATATATATATATATATATATATATTAAAAAACATGAAATACAATGAAATCAAATAAGATGAAATAGATAAATAAATAAATAAAAGGGGATTTTCACATAAAATGCATAAAATTATATATATTATTTATTTAAAATGTGCATAAAATTGATTTTTTGTTCCAAATTTTGTGGTCATCTCCGTTTCGAGTGACTCCGGGATCGTTTTAAATCCAGATTGAGTTCGGCTTGTCGACGCAATGTAGCACGTGACTAATGCTTAAAAACACATTTTGGTGCGAAAATGAAGCATAAACAAAGGGAAAGTCTGTGTGTTCACGCGCGACGCTCATAAATTCAAATTTTGTTGTCTTGATTTCAGTTTTGGATTTTGAGTTTGAAATAATGAATTTGGATCTAGATTTGGATTTGGATCTCATTTTGATTTGAGAATTGAATTTTGGACTTAAATCTTGCATATAAAGTTGAGTTTTGAATTTGCGTTTGGGTAGAAAAAATGCAGTCTTTTCAGAAAAATTTAGGGTGATAACAAGCTGATCTAAGAAACAACAAATAATCCTTTCTTTGTTGAACACATTCTTGAATGTAGGTGAACTCCAAGTACTTGAATAAGCTTCACATGGATAACTGAATCAATCTTGAAGGAAATGAGTCCCCTACCATTTTTTAGTGGACAAGGATATACTAACCTACAAGTAGATACAAAGGAAGTGGGACTGCCCAGTTAATTTAGTTAACTACACTAATATCATAGGAATACCATAAAGTTACTGCATGCCCCACTTCTCTTTTGTTCTTTTAGGGAACTAATTTCCTGGGCTTCAAGTCCTTCTTGAGGTTTATTCCCTCATCAATCATTATCAGATCCATGGATTTAAGGTCGCACTCTATTCCCAGCCTCAAATTTTTTGTTTTTTTTACATGTAATGTGGATCTAAGATTCTTATTACCAAGATCATCAGTTTGTTCAAACTAGTGATCTTACCATGCATACCTTTTAATACAGTTTCGAATATGAGATTTGAGAATATCAATCCGGTGGGATGTTATGAATACTACTCTTGGACATCATTTTTTGAAGTTTTTCTATAAGAACCGATTTTTACAACATAAGTTCGGAGTTGATAGCACCTTAAAAAGTTGAATTTAATAAAAACCTAATAAATGTGACTAAGAAGTCTGTTCTATCGTGTTGATATCGCAAATGAAAATGGAAATACTATAAATAAGTTGTTGTTTAGCATAACGTTGCTTTATGTGATTGTATCGGCATCTGAAAAGATCCCGATATTTTGGAAACCGTGACGATATTGATGAACCATGGCTCCGAACGCGAAGGTTTGGGAGGGAAACGAATGGCCAGTCGGTCGTTGGGGATGGGCAGGAACCCGTTGCTGCAGGGCTCCTCCTCCTCCTCCTCCCTCCGCCACTTCCTTCACTCATTGGTGCGGCCTGGACCCTCTCGCTTGGCCTTCTCGCCGTTTACGCCCCGCCGGCACCGGAGCTTCTACTTCTCCGACTCTCCTCCGGCGGGCGCCGAGTGTAAGAAGTTTGGTTTCAGGGCTCGTCTCTCGGCCTCCGCTTCCATGGCGTCGACCATTAGTACCTGCGGCACAAGGAGGTCGCAGGCCGCCCCTCTTCCTCCTCCTGGCGCCGATAGGGTAATTCCCTCGGTCTTCCTTTAACGAAAAATTTTCGCTGTGTTTTTTTTTTTTTCCTTTCTGTGCATTTCGGTTGAGCATTTGGTTTCCTTTGTCCGTGATTTTTGTTTGCCATGATTTTAGGTTATTTGGTGAATTTAGTGATTCAAGATTTAGATTTTCTTATCCAGATATTCGACATTGAGAATTTCGACCTGTTTGGACCGATATGCATATATAAATTTGTTTTCTTTTCTTATGTTGAATATCTGGAGAGTAGCAATTGCGTGCTGCATTGAAATGGCTGAAGCACGGCCTCGGCCTCGAGTCCTACTCAATTATGGCCATGAACGGCCTGGAGTGGCCTAAGACGAGCTAACTGATCTACCAGGTGGTGGCATGAAGGACCATAACTCTAGACGGTTAAGCTTTTGCTAATGTTGCCATTCTGCAGAAGTGAGCAGCTCTTTTTGAATCTTTGATGTGCTTCATCGGTTTATGTCGTAGCGTCCTTGAAAGCCTTTTGCTTTTCCAAGTGGCGACCTCCACAAGAAGTATTCAAATAATACAGTTCATCTCATCGTGCTGTTGATCCTTCTCCTCTTGCTGGGGGTCTTTGAACTAGAACCTTATATTGTGACAGCCTATGATATTGTAATAGACGACCTTTCTTTTTTTAACTTTTATAGTCTTAGCAGAACAAATTTTCCAAATTTACCTTTTTTCCCTGCTGGATATGGCTCTTATTCGTTTCCATCGATTAAGAAATTATTGTATTACCTAGTCAGTGCCAACTGCCACCCTAACACTTGATTTCCAAATTCAATCATTGTTAGATCTTTACACGTTTCTGTTTCGCAGAAGTTATCCCACTCAAAAAGTACGACATTACGAACTTTCACTTCTGCTTATCAACCGTTGTGGTCCCTTGTTTAGGTTGAAAAAAATTGTGAATTTTACTTTCATATAGGCTGAAAAAATTTCTGGCGAGCTTTTTCTGGAAAAAAGCTTGTGGTGTGCGTGTATGTGTGTGCATATATATATATATATATATATATATATATATATATATATATATATATATATATATATATATATATATATATATATATATAGAGAGAGAGAGAGAGAGAGAGAGAGAGAGCCAAATTGGTAAAAACCAGACACCTAGGTCAGGGATAAAAACCAGACCCTTTGATTTTGATTTTTAAAGTGTTTTTTTCTTTTCAATCTAACCTTATTGATATGACCTTAAGAATGGGTTGATGCAAAACATACACTAAGTTGAACATTTGTTAGACTTTAATGGTGTCATGATAATAAAAAAATCAACATTTTTCATTAAAACAACATGAACCAAAGCATGTTTTATATCTAAATAGTCCTTACAAACATATTAATATATTTATATTTTATTTAAAATAGTTTTTTTAACAAAAAATTAATGGGTCTGGTTTTATATATATATATATACACACACACACACACACACACATACATACAGACATATATATATATATATATATATATATATATTGTGTATGTATATGTATATGTATATTTTATATACAAACGTAGTTGTAAGCTTCTCTTTCTCTCTCTCTCTCTCTCTCTCTCTATATATATATATATATATATATATATATATATATATATATATATATATATATATAGAGAGAGAGAGAGAGAGAGAGAGAGAGAAGCTTATACCTATATATATCAGTGTTGTACGTATCGTACAATACGGGGCCATATCGTACGATACGTATCGTCGCGTTTCAAAAATGCGATACCATACACCACATGTATCGTACAGTTACGATACAGGCACCATATCGTACGATACGGTTACGATACAAGTACGATACGGTAATTTTTACTGATTTTTTATTATTTTTTGAGAATTTTTTATATTTTTTCTTTTTTTTTAAATACGATACAGTTACGATATGTTACGATATTTTATGATACATCGGATCTTAATGCCAGACCGATACGGCTTACGATACGCTTTTTACAACATTGATATATATATATATATATATATATATATATATATATATATATATATATATATATATATATAACACACACACACACACTTACAAAGATAAAAGAAATTTATGCACTTGAACTAGAGCTTAAAGTATCATAATAATCAATTATTATTTATTAACAACTTCACCCACAATGCGTCTGTGCACCCAACTTAGTTGAGGGATCATGGTACCATCCAGCAGTGTTATCAATATCCAGTTCCGTCTCATCTCAAAATCCTTAAAAAACTACACATTATCACCCATTCCCATCAAGCCTATATTTGGCAATAGTTGAGGGATCATGGTACCGTCCGGCAATGTTATCAATGTCCAGTTCCCGTCTCATCTCAAAATCCTTAAAAAACTACACATTATCACTAATGCCCATCAGTCTGTATTCGGTCATATCAGCCATAAAAAATTAAACAAAAATTAGGAAATAAATTTTTAATATTATTTTGTTATTCTATTGGCCTATACAGAGGCCTGTTTTCTGATACAGGTCCCCATGATAGCTAAAATACTTTGAATGGGCCATTTCAGGCCGCTTCTCATATTAATCTTGTATTTGATTTTTTTTTTAATTTATTTTGCTCGTTTTTTTCTTTTTATTCTTTCTCCTTATTTTCTTCATCCTTTGCATGAGGAGAAATGCAGGGTCGAGTGTCATATGGAAATGGTACATTCTTCTTTTGCTAATGGAAAGGAAAGGTTGCAATTGTATGCCATTAGTGCTGACCATCACACAAATGGAATGGCATTCTTCAGATCACTCTGATAGTGGTTGTTTCAAATGGATTTGGTTCTATTTGGAAGCCTGATTTTTTATACTGGTGGCTGTTTTTTCTTTTCTTGTTTCTTATTGATTGTTTAGCTATTCAGTGTTGTGAATTCATATCTTCTGTAGATCAACTGAGTACGATATTTGTCTGGCTAACTTCTTGGTAGGTTGAATTGATGAGGGGACTTGAATCAGCTCTAGGCTCATGTTTCAGTTCAGAACCTCTAGCTCCACCAACAAATCCTTTGATTGTGGTGATCAGTGGGCCGAGTGGAGTAGGAAAAGATGCTCTTATCAAGGTATGAAATGTATTTGTTATAGTTGGTGGCTGTTAGATCTTCGAATTTGGATGTTGTTTGAATTTGAATGTTCTGGTTCTGTACGTTTTCTTTTTGATCCATTTCATTGTTGTTGAATTTTGCTAAAAACTTGTGTAATTAAGAGCTCCAAGGAAGCAAAAGCTAGACTTTTGAGAGCAGTTGGTGCCTGTCCTAGTTGGCTCCGAAAATGGAAGAAAAATAAGAAAGGGAGAGAAGGAATCACTGATTTTAAAAATAAAAAACATACACATGAATAGCTTAGTGAGACAAGATCAACAGATTGAAACAAGTAAAATTATATACCAGTAAAAATGAGAGTACAGTAACGTTAATGAATTGTAAAATGTAAAGCTTGATCACATTGGAAGCAGTAACCTGACATATAATGGAACTTCATAATCCTGTCAATGTCAAAAGTACAATCACTCATTCTCTCTCTCTCTCTCTCTTTCTCTCTTGTGTAGCTATACATATGTATCTATGTATAGACACATGAATATGTATATATTGCTACATGCAATCTAGCTTGAATTTCAGCAAAAGAACAAGTTTTTCCATCCAGCAAAATTGGGTGATCACCAAGAAACCTTGATACATAGTTCTGTTGTTTCAAAATCTAAACTCTACTAAACATGCCCTTTAGATCATATTTGTTTGAATCATAGTCACAAATAACGTCTCGGAGTACGGCGAGGTTTTTCTCGGGTATAATACAACGAACTTGAAAAAACAGGAAAAATACGGTAAATTTTTAAAAATTTTAAAAAACTAAAAATGGGGGAAAATAAAAATAAGTGAGAAACTAATAACACAAACATCAAAAGATAAGTAGATTTGCAACAAATAAAAAATAGAAAATGAAAAAAAAACTGTTTGGCATTAAAAAACTGAAAAAGTGAAAAAAAAGTGAACAAAAGACAAAAAAACGTGTGTTTTTCGTTTTTAATTAAAAAAAAACGTGTTTTTTAAGTTTTAAATAGTCATTTAATTTATCATGTTTTTTCGAAAAAAACACATTTTCTGTGACTATTGTTTGAATTTAAAGAAAAATAAAAGAACATGAAAGAAAATTAATGACATAATTATATTAATGAAAATTAGTTCGGCATGTGTAAAAGCTGAACTGTGAAATCATATGCAAAAATACAGAGACAGTTAGTAGTGCCTCTTGATCCTGGTGAACTAGGTGGCCTGGACTGGGCGGGGTTTTATTGACTTCAACAACTGGGCACATAATCCTGATCTTGTGTACATAGCCTAAAAGTGAATCATATTTGAACAGGAAATTCAGCATAGTGTTGATTTCTAGCTTATTGCTTTGTTACCCATGAGGCAGGTTAGTATCATGCTATCATGATGATCCACTTTTTCTTAACATTCTCATTTACCAAATGGGGTTTGAAATTTGTTTAGAAATCTTCCTTGTCAATGTAAACTACACTTTGGAAAAAGGCAAAAGCTGATTGTAAGCCTTTGAAATGCTTGGAATACCTGATTTTCATTTATTTCTGTTTTTTATTTAATTGGGCAGTTTGTCTATTGCTTTAGTTTTTGTATGTGATCTTAACCATGTTACTGGAAGCACTTCAAAAGTCGGGAATCTCACTTACATGGAAGTCTACTCTAAAAAGCAACCACGTTCTTTTAAGATAAGCAGGAGCCAATTAAGCGTCCAAATTCCTAGTATAAGGAGTGCCTCTTTCCTTGTATTTGAGAAAGCTATCTTGACAGTTGACACTAAGGAATAGGAACTCTTATTTTATGAATCTGTTGTTTCTTTTATCAGAAAGGTAATATAATTCAAAATTTTAGTTTGGGTTGTTTATGCCTGATAGACATTGTCAAATCAGTTTCGTCATTTTATAAACCTTTCCTCAAAAGCATCAAGAAAGTTGATGTCATCAAGTAGGGTTTTTTATCCAGATATTTTGAATACATGTAATATGAGATTTTAGACATCTTAGAATATTATAATGTTCATGAATCAAATGATTTTCTTAATTTTCTTACTCTTCCAAGTTTCAACCAAAGTTTATTTTACATCTCAATTTTCTGTGGTTGTTTTCTCTTGCTCCCTGTTTTATGCTCTTGGCTGGATCTGTATGTTTTCTGCTTAATTGTTCATTTCCTGTCTGTTTTTGTGATTATTGTCTATTACCCATGATATTATTGTAAATCAGGACTAAAACTTAGGCAAATAACTTCAAGAATATCACTCTTGAATCTCCCACTAACTCAACAAGGCAATACACAAGTGTCCTCTAAAAAGAGGATAAATAAAACATGTATTTATCTTCAACAATAATACAAGAAGTGGCTTAACAAGCCATACTCTAAAAGGGGACAACAGTCCCTTATTTATAGTACAAGGGAAGAGGAGAGGAAATGGCTGTTGGGCCATTTCCAACGGCTAGAATTCTAGCCGTTGGAGAGAGGCCCAACAGCTAGTTCCTCTCTTAACTAAAGATAAAAGTGTAAAAAGAAATATAAAAATACATAAAAGAAAAAGGAAAATTACAAGTATGACCTAGGTACCCTAAAATATACACATATCTATCTATGTAAGACATATATTAGCACACTAATATATGTAATGTACATGCACATAGATATATATATATATAGGAATACATACATTCTAACATCCCCTCTCAAACTTACGGTGTGATAACCGAAAGTTTGCCAAGGAGAAATTTAAATCTGGCAGCAGCAAGAGCCTTTGTGAAGAAGTCGCCTAGTTGATATTCAGAAGAGACATAGGAGAGATCAATATTCTTTTGAAGGAATTCTTCACGAACATAATGACAGTCCATCTCTATATGCTTCGTTCTTTCGTGAAATGTGTGTTTGCTAGCAATATAAATTGCACTTTTGTTGTCACAGCAAAGCTTGACCGGATCCTTGATATGAATTCCCATGTCTTTCAGCAAGCTCTTCAGCCACACTATCTCCATTGTTGTAGTTGCCATCGCACGATACTCAGCTTCTGTTGATGATAGTGACACCTTATGTTGTTTCTTGCATCGCCAGGAAATTAAGGAATCACCTAAAAACACACAAAAACCAGTGGTAGAGTGTCTATTATTGGGATCTCCACCCCAATCAGCATCTGTATAAGCAACTAAGTCTAATGTAGAAGAGGATGACAGAAAAAGTCCTTTGTTGATAGTGTTTTTCACATAACGGACAATTCGCATTGCCGCTCCCATGTGCACTGAGGTGGGTCTTTGTTGAAATTGGCTTATCACATGTACGGCATGAGCAATGTCAGGTCTGGTGATGGAGAGATAAGAGAGAGCGCCAACTATTTGCCGAAAAGGAGTGGGATTCTCCAATATCTCTC
>JAANDH010000700.1:22331-33257 GCA_011799765.1 Nymphaea thermarum | reverse complement strand
AAAATAAACCCAAGTATGCCTAGAATAATCATCAATAAAGATTACATAGTACAATAATCCTCCTTTTGACATAATAGGAGCGGGTCCCCACACATCCGAATGCACCAAATCAAAAGATTTTTGGGCAATAAAATTTCTATTATCAAAAGGTAAGGCTTTCATTTTAGCCTTAATACAATCATTACAATCAAAGTTCTTTAGACAAAAATTCTCCATGAATGGAAGATGAGACATTTTTTCTATATTGGAATGTCCAAGTCTTTGATGTCAAGTTTGGATGTCACATTCTTTGGAGATATTGCAAGATGGGCTTGAAAGGTCCAAAAAGTCTATGTAGTAGAGATCATTTGTTCTAAAACCTTCCCCAATCATCTTCTTGGATATCCGATCCTGTATCAAACATTTGGATTGTGAGAAGATTACATCAAAACCAAGGTCGGCTATTTGAGAAATGGACAATAAATTTAAGTTTAATTTAGGAATATGTCTTACTTGAGGTACTTTTAAAGTTTTGGATCCAAAAGCTAGGTCAAGATTTCCAATAGAATCAATTTCAAGAGAGGTACCATCCGCCGTTTTCACAAAGGAATGAGAATCATTTTTAGTGCATTCGATGAGAAGGGATCCACAAGGAGTCATATGAAAAGATGCACCCGAATCAATAATCCAAGAGTACTTACTTGAAGAAGTAGATGCTACGGTAGCTCCCAAAGTTGAAGGTGTGCTTCCTCCTTTTAGAAAAGGTTGAAGAGCACTTATGAGTTGCTCAAGTTGGAATGAACTTGCTTCTTTCTTTTCTTCTTGAATTTGAGCCGCAACATTGCTTCTTTTATCAAACATTCTAAGTTTTGGACATCTTGGCTTGGTGTGTCCTTCTTCTTGACAATGATAGCAAATAATTTTTCTCCTTGTTCCTTCATTTGTACAATTGAAGTGAGGAGGTCTATAAGGTCTCAAGTGGGCCCCCGGCCTAGATGTGGCAAGTACATTGTTGACTTTCTCTTTATCAAGACAAAGACGATTTTCTTCCATTTGAAGCTCCGCAATCGCCTCATTCATAGATGGTGTTTTAGAACGATGAAGTAAAGCAGTTTTAACACCATCAAATTCGGGTCTAAGACCTATGNATCACAATCAACAAGGTAGATCCACTTACAAGTTATGACGAAGCTGGCTGTCACGCAAAAAGAAGTCCACGGCAACAAGAGAAACCAGTCTCCCTTCTAGTGTAAAACTTGTATGTTTGAGATGACGAAAAAATGAAGAAATCAGTCACAATCTTCTTCCACCAAAACAGCACCTCAGCTTCAATCTTTACCACCAATAAAGGCCAGCAAAACAGTACTTTCTTGTGTCAAAGATCAGCCAGCAATAACGTCGAGCACTTAGAGTGCTTCACAGCTCCAAAGAAGGAGTGAGAGCTGAAACTTCTGCAGGACAGCAAGATGAATAGCCAAAACGTGGCTCTGATACCATGTAAATCAGGCCTAAAACTTAGGCAAATAACTTCAAGAATATCACTCTTGAATCTCCCACTAACTCAACAAGGCAATACACAAGTGTCCTCTAACAAGAGGATAAATAAAACATGTATTTATCTTCAACAATAATACAAGAAGTGGCTTAACAAGCCATACTCTAAAAGGGGACAACAGTCCCTTATTTATAGTACAAGGGAAGAGGAGAGGAGGAGAGGAAATGGCTGTTGGGCCATTTCCAACGGCTAGAATTCTAGCCGTTGGAGAGAGGCCCAACAGCTAGTTCCTCTCTTAACTTAAGATAAAGGTGTAAAAAGAAATATAAAAATACATAAAAGAAAAAGGAAAATTACAAGTATGACCTAGGTACCCTAAAATATACACATATCTATGTAAGACATATATTAGCACACTAATATATGTAATGTACATGCACATAGATATATATATATATATATATATATATATATATATATATATATATATATATATATATATATATATATATATATATATAGGAATACATACATTCTAACAATTATTACCAGTGATGCACACTCTTGATTTACAGCCTTGTCGATCTGTTCTTATAGGAGTTGATAAATATGTTTTTAGTTGTTCAATCTGGTTAAAGCCATGGTCTGTGATGACTGCTGCAGCCAATGCCTAAATCATCATAGTTTCAACAGAGACTGCAGGAAGTGCGGGAGGGAATTCACTTTGTCATTACGGCTACAAGCCGCCCAAAACGACCTGGTGAAGTTGATGGAAAGGATTACTTCTTTGTTACTAAAGAACAATTTCTTTCAATGGTCAACAACGATGAGCTGTTGGAGTATGCTCTTGTCTATGGTGACTATAAAGGAATTCCTAAGCAGCAGGTACTTCAGTACTTGTTTCTGTTTATTTCAGATTATCATGGTACCAAGTCACGCAGTGGCTCTCTTTACATCAACTTTTTCAAAATGTTATTTAACTTTGATAGATAGTCTTATTGAATGATGAAAGTATTACAACAAATTGCTAATTTCTCTGAAAGGTTTTTCTCTGTAAGTTGTGAATTTGTTCCCCCCTTACTGTTATTATTATTTCAAAAAAAAAAAAGGAAAATAAGTATAAGGAAAATGAGATAATAGGTTTATGTTATGATATCTTTGAAATATGTGCAGAAAAAAAAGGAATTTCTTAGGATATAAAAACAAAAAAAAGAAAGACATACCCCGTTAGCTTATAAATTTAAGTACTTTAAGTTTCTAGTTTGTTTCAGCATAAGGAAATGAGATAATAGGTTTATGTCATGATATTTTCAAATATGTGCAGAAAAAAGGTACTAACTTCTTAGGATATATATATAGAAAAAAAAACAAAATAAAAAATCACATACCTGTTAACTTATAAATTCAAGTACTGTAAGTTTCTACTTTCTAGTATGTTTTAGCATGCTGAGTAGTGAGTACTTATCTTTGTGGCTTATATAGTATGGTCATGTTGTGGTTGTGAATGTACTTAAACATGGATCGGGTTAGGCTTGTGTATTGTGTGGAAGTGCCCTGTGTCACTGGGCTATAAATGTCTTTATGTTTTGTATTCACGATCATTTAAATCAGAATTACTGTCTGTTCTCCAATTTTAGAATTCTTGAAGGTTTAATTATTTTCAGATCAGGGTGATTCAAAGGAGTTGCCACACTTGGGTTTGAGAAATTGTTACCCATAGAACTCAACTAGTGCATGTCTGACCTGAGAATGTCAGTTTGAGTATGGATTCTCTAGGTGATATTTTGCACTGTTATGATAACTTGCTGATGTTGACAGCTCTCCCAAAGCTCTGTTACACGGGTACTCCTCCTAAGGAGGAGTACCCGTATGGTACGGGTACGACACGGGTACGGGTACGGCAGGATACTGCATTGACCGTACCGGGTACGGTCAATGTACCCAAGGTCATTTTTGACCTTTTTTAGACTCGGTCAAAGTTGACTGAGCCCAAATTTGTTTGATTTTAATGTTAACGATTTTTACATTTTCACTTTTTAAGCCATTTTAACGTTAAAATTTTCGAAACCCTCATTTTCACTGCAGTCATATGTATGTGCATGTGTGTGTACGGCCGTACCCCCGTACCCAAGTTTTTTAAAAATGGTCGGTACCCGTACCCGCACCGGCACCCATACCCGCACCCGTACCCGTACCTATGTGACATAGCTCCCAAGAATGATAATATGTCCACATCTTTCCACAGCATTGACAAGATGTGTGATTTCATGCAAATAAATAAATTTTAAACTGTCACTTTGAAGGAGACCATGCTTTTGTTTTGAACCTATATTTATGTCATTATGCACATGGAGAGATGAGAAGATGAAGCTTATGCTTTTATTTGACAGGTAATATTAAAGAGAGCCCTTTTCAAGAAACACCCTTACTTTTATTTCTTGAAATGACTCAGATGAATAAGTTTGCTTGCACAAAATTCAAGACAACTTTGCTGGCATAAATGGAAGGTACTATGCAGTCAAGTCATGTAAATTGGGCAAAAAGAAAAGGAACCTAGTTTACCAGATTTGCGTAAGCTGTCTTACAAACATGTTCCTATGAAATTACAAAACGTGCGCAAAGGCACTTGCTGAATAGGGTTCCATTTTTCTGTCTACTCCTTATGTCAGAAAGATTTGCTGCTTAATGTATTCCCTAAATTGATAGTTTTTTTATTTTGGATGTAATTGTTCTTTGTGATGTTCATCCCTCTTATGCAGCTAGCTAGGTATACATGTCAAAAGTCATGTCAGCAGCAGTAATAATGGAACCTTTCATTTCCATTTTGGGTTTCTGTACTCCTCTCCATCTCTCTGTACTTATATATTTTTGTGTTGCTTATGTGCTTTTCCTAGTTGATTTTAATCGTAGTTATGTTTCACTAGTCATGTATGTACTATTGGTGGCGGTGTTCCTGTATGCAGATTCGCGACTTCATGGCCAAAGGATTTGACATTGTTTTACGAGTAGATATTCAAGGTGCTGCAACTCTGAGATCCATACTAGGGGATTCGGCGGTCTTTGTATTTCTAGTCCCTGAGAGTGAGATAGCTTTAGTGAAACGGCTCATTGACAGGAAGACAGAGACCTCAGAGATGCTCCTGGTGAGGATAGCAACTGCTCGAGAGGAGGTAAGGCATTTAAAGGAGTTTGACTATGTCGTTGTTAATGCTGAGGGAAAGCTTGAGAATGCAGTTAAATTGGTAGAATCTATCATTGATGCTGAAAAAGCTAAAGTTCGGCAGCGAAGTGCAAATATTTGACAGTGAAAATATGCATGTATGTCTTTTTTTCTTATGCTTTGGCACCACAACCCCCTCTATGTTCTCATGCGAAGCGGAACATTTATTTATTTTTTTCCTTGTTTCGCTATGTATATACTAATATGTCTACAAGAAATTTTTCTATTTTCAGTTCATGGCTGTATTCACCATCAAAGTTTGTTTGACAGTTGCTCCTTAAGTTTGTGCCTTTGTGGAACGCTCACTAGTTCAGGTTTGGATTCACAAGCTTGTCAGACAGCAATCATGGAAACCTTCAGTCCTTTTCTCTGCTTGTTCATGTGGTTGCTTCCAGTCAAGCATTAGATTTGTTGAGGTCAAACGCTGTATGATATGTACTGCTGCTGCCCTTGAATGTTATTTTTAAAGACATCTCTGATTCTCTCATGCAGATCATTCAAAAGGTTTTTCTTTTCACCTTTTCTTAGAGAGAAATATCCGTACGAAGACTTCTGAGAATTGTTTTTCACAGACCTTGTCTGAGAGTCACGTCTCCAAGTTTCATGTTGGTAGAGTTACAAATTATAGAGTGCACCGGATGTGGTTATTCCCCAAATGTCAATTGCAGAAAAAATAATATTCCTAAAAGATAATGCATCTTTAGAAATTGAAATTATCAAATTTTGTTGGCATTATTTTACAGGCAAAGTTGTGATACTCGTCTCCAAATTTTATTCTGGCATGTCGTGTGGAAAGTGCAGACTGGTAAGTCTCGTTGGTTGATTGCAATAAAAATATTGTGTCTAAACAAGTAGTGATTTGCTTTAAAACATCAATCGAAAGGAGGCAGGTCTAATGTATTTCTTCCCGAAGTGTTTCATATACATCGTTCGCATGTTTGATGAAGGGAAAAGAAGAGGTGTAGTGAGATGGCCCTCTCACTCACCTGGAATTATTAATGTTCTTGAATTACTTGTTTTATGAACATTTGTTTTATGAGTGCAATGTTTTTCTTATCAAACGTCCTCTCAAACTTCAAACACAACTGTATGTATTTGGCCCCTAGCACACACAACACCGTCTCAATTCAAAAAGCACTAGCTGATCGTTTAGCCTGAGACCACACAAATTCTTACACAACTTTAGTTCCCCTTTCACTTGCAAGCTTTAAGCCAAACTTATTTAGCCGTTCCTGGACTTTATGTGTATCCAACGATATAGTCAGTGTTATACTAAAACCAGACTCAATAATCAATACTTGACTGCTAGTAGCAAAATTAATAAAAATATATGAAAAGGGGACAAGGAAGAATGTCTTGAAAGGTTAGGGTATATAAATTAAACTTGAAAATTTAAGTCACAGTTTAAAATTATAGTAAAAACGCAGGCTCCTTAAGGGAAAGTTATGAGATGGCACCAAACGCTTTGATCCGCTGTAACTTTTCAATTCTATGAAAAATATAAAATTGTTTTGTTATTTCATTTGACGGGCACGTTGAACGTCATGCTGCAGACAGGAACTTTTGTTTATGTAATTAAAATGAAATATTATTTCATATGCATGATTTTGACTGTGACCGCCCCGTTTACATGATTTAAGTATTGCCATGAATGGGCAACGAGTAAATGTGTACCAATGAATATACGTTATATATTAGCTTAAATTATTTAAGTTATCATACACTGATGAATAAAAAAGGAAAGGTTACGTAGATTACTTCAAATAAATAATTTACTAGTTAACTGGGTGTTTGTGTTTCTTGGGATTTGATGGTTTGATTGAACATGAGAGTCGGTGTGAACTCGTGGTTCTAAAAAGTTGTGAATTTGAGAATGAAGCTTGAAATGAGACATATGAGTTAAGAAAAGTTTTATGACAAGAAGCCTGTCTAAGCATGGGGCCTGATATCCTGTAAACACTAGAAAAACAGTGGATTGAAAATTACATATCCTGACTTCGTCATGATATTATCAGCTATTGGCATGTCGTTGACATTTTTTTATATTTTATGTTATTTTATTTTTTTCACCTTGTTTATTTTTCAATTTTAAAATGAACGCACTCCTAATATATTCTGGCTGTTGAATTGTTGAATGGTTGAATTTTTAAAACCCATTGCTAAAGGTCTTCAGCCACAGGACATTAGCAAACAATGTTCAATGATGTAGTAATGGTTTGTGATGCTTTAGTGACAGGTTCATGGTGTTTTTAGCGACAAATTTTAAATATGCAGCCATCCAGGGCAGGCAGATAGTTTTAATTTTCCTATATGTGTGTGCGCATGGGCAAGTCTATTACAGCAGCCTACACAAACTTGGATGAGCGTTTCACTTCTGTTTACTTTAGATCTGCACAGTAGCTCAACTTCTTGGCATCCAAGTGAATACTTGTAAGTTAAGTACGTAAAATAGCATATCATGTGCTATAACAGTAGAAATGTCGGACTGTGTTCATAGCTTACGCAAGGCAGATTCCCTCAATAACTTCGACAACTGCAGGCAACAATATAGTAAGCCAATCATGTTTTTTCTTTTATTTTCTTGTTTTTTGAAGGCCACTGCGGCAATGGCCATACAGCTTGGTTTTTTTTTTCTGTTTTAAAAGTCATTATGTCAATGTATACATATATGTACAGTGACAGATTTGCTCAATTGTATACAGTTTTAATGATTCTTCTTTTTACAATGTACAATGAAATAGATAATTGTTCTGTGACAGATTTGCAGGATTGTCTAAGTTTTTTATAATATATGAACATCAAGCACATTTGTACAATGTAACATACATACATATATATATATATATATATATATATATATATATATATATATATATATATATGTGTGTGTGTGTGTGTGTGTGTGTGTGTGTGTGTGTGTGTGTGAGAGAGAGAGAGAGAGAGAGAGAGAGAATGTACTACGTTTATTAAGAACTGACCGGAATTTCTCATCACTAAAAGGTTGTTAGTCGTTTGCTAAATGTCAGTAATAACCCCAGCATTGACTATAGAAACGGTCACAGATTGTAAATGTCAGTACTGTGTGTTCACTATACTAACGTCGAAAAAATTGCTGATGATACTTACTGTGACTATCCAAGATTTCGTCAACATATGGTGGCATTTCTGACTGTGAGTTAAAACGTCACTGAGACCTTATTGACGATGCATTTTTATCGTCAGAGCTATAATCACTGACAGTAAGAACACGTCAGGGTTGTGAAGCAGCATGTCCTTGGATCACTTTTAACAGTCATACTATTTGCTGGTGCACCGAGTGCTGACGACTTGACAACAACATAGCGTCGCTGAAGTGAACTCGCTGATGTTGCAACAAGGCACATCAGTGAATATCTCCACTTCAATGGCGCCAGCATGTGGATGCCAATGCAACATATAATAACGTTGGCTGATGCGGTATATTTCCCACGTCAGTGATGATGTCTACAGTGACGTGCCTGGAGGTCATGTGACGGAAGCTGAGACATGTAATAACATCATCGCTGGTGCGGCCAGTCAATGAACATTAGCATTAGTGACGGAGCTAAAAAAAAAAATTTAGAGGGGCACCCATTCACAGTCTTATATATCCAAAAAGGCACTATGCAGTGACCCGGCCAAATTTTTTTTTTTATAGTTTAACAAATTTTCAATTAACCTTGAAGCAGTAACTTGAATCTTGTGGGCTAACCCCCCCGGTCCAGATCCAATTATTAAAAATAAGTTTTATAGTGGCCTTAGTCAGTGGGACATATGTCTCATCCAGACCCCATGGTTTTATTAGTATAATATATATATATAATGAAATCTGCTGGCTTCCTTTATTGCCCGATGGAATTTTTTATTTTCCGTTACCAAAATCTATCACAAAAGTACATTGGCTAGAGTTTTTTTTATTGGCCATGGTTTTTTTTTAAGACATTTAGCTACGATTTTTGTAGTTTCAAAGGATGGAAGTGAAAAGGAATAATTTGTCAATAGAGGTAGCCAGCATATATCTAATTCTTTTTTTGTTTTCATCCTGCAACCTTTCAGTTTTTCACAGCACGTCCGATGCATTGCACATTTTGCATGTTATTATTTAGTTGACACAACATAGGTATGCATTCGTATATAATATTCAGGTAAGGAAAGAGAAGCCAAGGCTTCTTATGTATAGCCATAGAATAAATATATAAGATTCAAAGGAAAACCATAAGTACTGAAATCTGATATAGAAATCTAAGATTTATTAATTTTTAATCCAAAATTTGAATCCATATATATGTATAGTTAAATATTTTAAAGAAAAAACAACTTCACAATGTCGCAGAAAAAAGTGTTTTCCTAATGTAAAAACTGGTGTAACCTTTTTCCAACTGAAGCAAGCAGAGATTTAGTGGCGTATTTAGATGACACCCCAAAACTGGGCTTTGGAGACAAATCCTGATTTTGTCTGTCAAAACAGGTTTTTTTTAGTGTTTGTGTGTCATTAACAATAGGTTTGAGGAAAACTAAGTTTTAACAAATCTAGTTTTTTAAAAAGGAGTGAAAAACCTGCCTCCCTTGATTACTCGAAAACATATTCGAAAAAGTTTTTAAACCTTATTAAAAAAAAACTTATTTTCATAAAACCAAGTTTTTAAAAAATTGGATTATTGGGATCCCAAAATGGGAAACTTTTGGTGTGTGTGCACACTACATGCAACAGCAGTCAATATATATATATATATATATATATTCTACTGACAACAATAAAAAAAAGTATGTTAGTTGATATTTGTGTCCATTTAATGGCTTTTTCTTTTTTTAGGAGTGAGTTGCTAACAACTTGCTCAATGCTCACTTGAAATATATAATAGCTTGAAAGAGAAAAACAAACAAACCAAGCTGCCAAAATGGTCTACGTTCAAAGAAGTCAAGATCTGAATTACAGATGAAGCACATGCATAAGAAAATTGGTCATGCCAAGAACTAGTAAAATAAAGAAGCCAACAAATAAAAAGGTGGCGTACACAAACCAGTCATGCAAACAACTCATAAAATAAAAAAGTGAACAAATAAAGAATTACCCCAACACAAAAGTAGCAACCCCAAGAACTCATAAAATAAATATGCATACAGAAGAGGTGGTGGGGTAGCATTACTAGAACAAAATGCCACAGAGGGAGACATATATATATATATATATATAAAGAGAGAAACCCACGTCGAGGGCATTGGACGCCGGCGACTGGCTAGGAGTGGAGCAGTCGTGGACTTCTTTTCTCTAAATGCTATAAAGTAATGTGTGAACTTGGTGACACCAAAAGAAAAAAAAATGTCACTTGGGCACCACAGTTTATGATTTATCAAGAGCTCTGATTTATCAAGAGCTCTTACAAACAAAGATTTTTTTTTTTTCCTCTTTTACCTCATCCAGCCTCAAGTGGTCTAATGGGACTGGCTCCGGGGCAGGTGCAGGGGCATAGGTAGGATTTTTTTTTTAAAGAGCTGGTCAAATGGTCCAACTAACTTATCGAGGTAAGGCCAAAGTAAACCTAAAACCAAAAAATATATTACTCAACTAAAAATTTTCAATTTTTTAATATAATTTTTCTTTTTCAATTAGTTGGGGTGGGCCACGGCCTAGGCGGCCCCCCTCCCTCCGCTCGCCCCCGCTGTCGGGGACTAGCGGCTGGTAGGTGGCTCATTTCTAGTTCAAGTAGAATGGACACTTTTTCCCTTATGCAATGAATGGGAAGGAAGAGATATACAAGCCAGGGGCAAAAGCAGGTGTAGGTTATGGGTGGACAATTGTCTACACTGACCCCATTTTTATATTTTTTATTTTTATATTGATGTTTTTTAATACTTTTTTCATTTTCATTTACATATTAATTCCCCTTAAAAATTTTAAATTTCATAATTAGTGTCCCTTAACCAAAATTTCATATAGGCTCCGAGGTTCATTAATTTATTCAGGATGATCCTCTGGCTCACCTGAATCCTAAGAAATAAAGAAAGGGTGTATTGAATGAGAGATATTTCACTTGTTTGGTACCTTAGAAAGGAGGAAAGTTTACAGCCGGAAAAAAATTTCATAAGAAAAATTCTGCTCTAACATGGCCCTAAGACTGTTTTTCAAGAATATATATATATATATATATATATATATATATATATATATATATATATATATATATATATATATATATATATATATATATATATA
>JAANDH010000700.1:0-22231 GCA_011799765.1 Nymphaea thermarum | reverse complement strand
TTCACAGCTGCCACCAACTTGTTTTCTTCAGTTCTTTTGGCAGGAAAAGTCTGCCACTTTCACATGAAAGCTGCTGTTCTTTTGCAGGCAGCTCAAAAATAATGTTGCAGATGTTAATGGGTCGGGTTTTCTAGACTGCCAACATGAATCCAAATTCATTTGCGCAAGTTTGAGATCTAAGAGGAATCAGATTCATTTGCATGTGGATATCAGGTCCTAGGCCAGTTAAATTTGGATTTTGTTCCGGAAAACTGCATCTGGTTCCGAGAGTGCCTTAATTTGTTAGATCCAATTTGGATCCAAATCGGACCCAAAAATAGGCTCATAAGTATTTTTCACAAAAAGAAAAAAAAACTTTTTGGTTTTTGTTTTTGCCTTTGAGAGAATCACAGGGGAGCTATCCCTTTTTCAAGCTTCAAGGGCATTTTGGTCATTCTGAAAGCCAAACATGCAGCCCAACATCAAAGTCTGAAACACATAACCTTCAATTTGATTAACTTGAAGGTCTTCAAGTTCAACTCTTTAAAAGGCCGTTTAGCACGAGGAACATTGTGTGAAGGTTCTATGAACTTCCTCAAATATTGAGGTATATTCATAGACTACTTGAACAAGTGTTCCATAAATTTGTCTCAATATTTATGACAAATTCGCGAAACGCTTACACAATGTTGCTCGTGCCAAATGGCCTGTAATGGAACTTAGACTTCTTATCAGCCTCCAATTAAAGATTATCTAAGCACATTTTCAGTGAATGGAGTAGAGCAGTGATTCTATTGCAAAGGGAAATATAAGTTTCTTCATAATATGCATCGTTAGCTTAGTTTGCAAGTTACATTCACATATTTGGTGATAAAGTAGGCTAAAAAGCTGCTTGTTCTTTTTGCAAGGTGGGGATGTCTTTGAGGAATACTTAGGGCGGAGAAAGACCCGAAAAAGGAATCCGCAAACCCCTTCCCCACATTCTCCACACAAAAATTATTAAAAAATATTAAAAAATAAAGTCTTTTTCTTTTGTTGGTAGGATCAAATTCCTTTTCTGCTAATGGAATCCCCAAAACATCAAGTGAGAAGAAAACTTTTGTGCGGTAAAGCTGTTGATGTTCAAAAAGCATGGCCGTCCAAACCGGCCAACTTTGTCTGTCCAATTCCTACGCCTTGTCCTTTCTCTATCAACACCGACGGACCGCGTCCAAGACGGCTTTTATGGGTAAAAAGTGGTATACCCATCAACTAGAGTGTCGTACATCTACCATTTGCAGTCCAAATGCATAGATTAATGAGAAACAAGAACCTATTTGTGCATTATTATTCAAATATTTTCTAATTAATTTAATGTTTTTTTCAAATTAGTTGAGTTTCCAAAAAAGCAAACTGAAGGATTTCAATTTGATTTACTTCAGTTGGGGCTGCATACGAGCCGAGTCGAGATTGAGTTTGGCCCAGCATGACCTTGACTCGAGTTAGGAAATTCAAGACGAGCTCGATAGAACAAACTCGACCTCGACTCGGTGATACAACGTCGAGCTTGTACTCAACTCGTTTATCTTAATTTGCCTTGTTTTGTTTAAACTTTTTAACTTGTTTAGTTCGACTAATTTGTTTACTTGCCACTCGATTAACTTTTTTTCTTGTATAATTAAATATTCATTATGTAGTAGAGCCGAATCGAGTTTAAACGAATTAAATTATTATAACTCGAACTCAGCTCGTTTAACATTTCAAGCATACATTTGAACCTGAGCTCAACTCATTTATAAACAAGACTAGTTTTAGTCGAGCTCAATTCGTTGTACATTCCTAACTGGTTGTATAAATATGACTTCTGACTTTGTGTTAGATAAGATCAAGAATTTTAACTTGGTTATTCAGAAATTTCTAGTATTTCTTCTTATCATCTGCTCCCCGCTGTTAATGGCCACTATTTTTTTTTTTTTTAAAGTAAATGAGATGAAAACAAGAAAGCAAACACCTTTATGTTCTCTCTTGGTTTCCCATAAAGTTGCATATATATCAGACAGCTAAATTCCCTTTAAAATGCAGTAAAGAAAAAAAATGGCACAATTGTCCATCCATTTGAAATCTATGCCTGCATGAATTTCAAATATATTGTAGAAGACTGAATCTTATTTCAAACCAATATAATCTAGACCTCGAAACTGGGTATCTTAACTTCATCATTCAATCTTGAAAGCAACATTTTTTGTAGCATAGAGAAGCAAACTTATATGAGGAGAAATCATATACAAAACTTTTTATTCATTGGATTACAACGGAGCCTAATTTCGGGTGAGCGAGAGGGTCAATCCCACCGCCCGAAGTGAAACCCAAAGGCCCCCCATTTCCCCTGCCTCCAGGGTTCTGAGTTGCGTCGGTGTCAGTGATAGAACGGGACACCCTTCAACTTGGATGTCGCGCTCTGCCACCTTAAGACACAGGAACATAACGCCCACGAGAATCAAACTATTAAATTTGTATGTTGGACCTGAATGAATCTAAGTCCAGTTATTTGGAGCAGCCCACGAGACTTGGATCACTGCCTCAAGGTTAATTGAAAATTTATTAACAATATAGTTAAGAAAAAAAAAAAGTTTCGCCCCTCTTTACAATCGCTGTCCTCTATTGCTTCAAATGTGGGCGAATGCCTCCTTTATCCTGTGAAAGGGGAGAATTCACCTATGTGGACGACAATCCCATAAACAAACACCAGCTACTTCAAGAGTGGGGTTACATGCAGCTGGACAAAAATTGTGACATATTGTCACTTCTCAACTTTTTTTTTATTCACAAATTGAACCCAATTCATTGAATTGGTAAAGTCGTTAACTAGATTCATAAACAGATTTTAACAACTATAGTATTATCAACAGCATTAATATATATATATATATATATATATATATATATATATATATATATATATATATATATATATATATATATATATATATATATATATATATATATATATGTATGTATGTATGTATGTATGTATAACGTTCATAATTTTAACAACAGTTTATAGTGATACCAGAGACAGGCTTAAAGTCCTTAGCCATCTGATTTCAATTCTTCTATATATAAGGAATTCAATTTTGAATAACCATTGTTGATGATAGCTAAAAAATTTAACAACCATTTATAGAATGACAATAGTTTATAGTACTTTCACCAATAGGTTATGGAGCTTGTTTTTTTAACCATCCAGCAACATTCTTCATCATCCAAATATGTAACATGTGAAGTATTATTGTAGGATGAGTTTTTTTACATTTTATAATCCTAAACACTGTTATGAATGTTGCATTGTGTGGCTAATGACCATGGCCTGTGGACTGCTGCCGTCGAATATACCATTTGCAACAGTTTTTAATGTCACAAAATGTTTTAAAAAACGATATATATATATATATATATGCAAAGTAGTGATTATTTTTTAAAATCCGGCTGTTTAGTTTAATGGCTTCCAGCGTGGCAGGCCGAGTGTCAGCTGTAAAGGGCACTGGAGTGTGGGTCCCCACGAAGGGTGGTTGCTTATTTCTTAAGGCGAAAGCACCGTTGTTGCATAACGGTGACGATTCCTCGTCCGGTAAAATCGGCGATCGAATGGTTTAGTTGGAAGGCGCCAGGCGCCCGTTGAGCGGGTATGGGGAATGTTCTCAATCTTTCTCAAAATTTACGGGGATGTCCTTTCTGGCTTTCTCTATTGCAGATGCGGCACCAGAAAAGCCTAAACCATTGTTATCTAATATTTTTTCTATTGTTTACATAATTTAAAAACAAATTTTTTGGTCAATAATAACAATTTTTTTTAGTAAAAATTGTGTAATCAATAGTCCTTACAGGTTAAACGGCTATAAAATTTGCTTTAGATTACGGAAAATAAGTCTTAGTCTGAACTGATGTGGAAAAAGCAAAAATTTATTTCTTCTTTGGACAAAAAAGCACAACATTGTCACTTTTTTAACAGTAAAAAAGATAAAATAAAAAATGTATGCAGTATTTGGATGACACTCCAAGTAAACCATATTTTGCCTCCGAAATGCTGTTTTTAGATTATTTACGTGACACCAAAACCAGATTTTCCAAAAAATGAGTTTAGACAAAAGCGAATTTTCGAAAAATTATTGAATAACTTGGTTTCCCCACGTTATTCACAAAAAATGAGTTTTAATTGCGTCATTCAATCATACAAACCAATTGTTAAAGGACTATTAAAAAATCACCTTTTTACAAAGTAGTTTTTTTAGTATATATATATATATGTATATACTCCTAGCATTGATCTATCTGCCCTCTCACACAGCTGGATGTTATGGACGGACAAATGTCCAGCAGTGTTTATATATATATATATATATATATATATATAAACACATTAATTTTGATATTTGAATTTAGAGTCTGCCACTTGATGACAGGGAGCCTGCCTCTCAGCAGCTCCGTTTCCTGGAAGTCTATTTAAAAGAGCCATCATCAACGCTTTATATGTGAAGATGAGTTAGATTTTGTTAATTTCTTACAAGCGAAGGATAAGATTGGGGAAAATATTATCTTGAAAATTTTCTGAAGAACACCTAAGAGATTGAATATTATTAAAAACACATATAGTTGAACGATCTGTTTTTATATATATATATATATATATATATATATATATATATATATATATATATATATATATATATATATATATATATTGTGTGCGCGTGTGAGGAGAAAGAGAAGGGGTGAGGTGGGGTTTTGAAGGGCAGCACTGCCGTTCAGACGAGACGATCGTTAACGGTTCCCGGGTTTTTATGTTTTGAAACATGAAAAAAGAAAAAATCGGCGATTAATTGGGTTCCCCACAAGAGGAGGAACAGAAGGGAAGGTAGTGATCATGGCTGGCCCCTACATTGGAGGATCTCCTCCTCGCTTTCTTTTGGCTTTGTTGGCATGAATCATTATCTCTGCCGTCCAAAGCTTGGATAACAGAAAAGGTGGGGAGGGAAAGCAGAAAGACAAACCGAGAGAGAGAGAGAGAGAGAGAGGCGAGATTGACCATTTCTAAGCCAAGAATACCAACTCCTCCGATCCAAGTAACTCCAATCTTTTCCTCCGATTTCTATTATTGTCATCAAACCTATGGATTTTTTATGCACCCATTAAATAAAAAAGTCTATTTTTTGGGCTTGATCTGTTTTCCTCTCATTCTTCCCCTTGGTCGTCCTTCACCTTCTCCCGCTTTTGTGTTTTGGGAGAGAGGAAGACGGTTGGCAATCTGATTTCTGGCATAGGATTCTGTGAATAATTCCTTTTTTGATAGTTTTTGTTGATAGTTTTTTAGTTTCTTTTGTTTGAATCCGATTGTGGAAGATCAAAACAGCACAGATTTGAAGATGGGTATTGACTGCAAGAAGGTTGGGTGTCAAACTAAGAGATCCTTGCTCGTTTTCAGCAAAGCTTGCTGCGGATCTGTGCGTGAGCATCCCTTCCTTTCTGGTATCTTGGTTTTCATTGTGTTGTTGTATGCAGTTTTTCCTGCCGCCTTCTTCTTTCTGCTTTCCAGTTCCCCCGTCATCATCTGCACTGCCATTCTTCTGGGGACGCTTTTGAGTTTTGGGAATCCCCATATTCCTGAAATTTGTGAGGAGAAAGAAGAGAAAACTCGGGAGATCTCTTCTCTTAAAGCGGATGGTGGTGTTGATCTTGTTGTTACCAAGAAGGATGGGAATTCCGAGATGGAGGTTCCCTTGCTTGAGAAGGAAAGGAATACAATGGAGACGATCGAAGAAGAGGCAATCAAAAATAGGAATTTCGGTGATGAAGGAGGAGAGATCAAAGGTGGTGACTCCTTGCGTTTGGAGATACAGAAGAAGGATGAGAGAGTTGTGTCTGGAGTAGCTACAGATGAGGAGGATTTGGTTTTCACTCCCACACAAGGTCGACCAAGGGAAGGGCTAGGACTGGGTGCTGGTCGTTTGGAGAAAGCAATTCATGAGAGTAGATTGGCTGGGAACTTAAAGGCTGGTGAATCCCAGGACGATTCATCCAGGGGGAAATTTTATTGTCGTTCGAACAGCAGACGAACTGTTCGGTTCGTGATGAACGACATAGGAAAGGACAAAGAGGAGAACAAGGTTGAAGAAGATCATGTTGAGGAGACTAAGCATAAGGCCGACGATTTCGAAGTTCGGGATAATGTTTCTGAGGCCTATGTTGAGGATTCTTTTGCTTCCTCTTTGGGATCCTCCCCTTGGATGCGGATAGATCGTCATGATCAGTCATCCTCTGGGCTTGATCACGACGACCAATTATCTCACTCTAGCTCGGAGCATGCAGAGAGTTCTTCTCCTGATGCTTCCATGGCTGACATACTGCCCATGCTTGACGAACTTCACCCCCTGCTGGATTCCGAGACCCCCCAACCTGCTTCCCTTGAAGTGTCCGAAGGAAATTCTGAGCAATCTTCTGAAAATCATGATTCTGATGATGAGGATGACAATGATGAAGAGGACGATGACGAGGACGACGATGATGTTAGTACTGAATTGGAGAAGGAAGGCGGCGAGAGTCGTGAAGGAGAAAATAAAGGGCACGAAGTGATGAGCGGGGTCAAGTGGACTGATGATGACACGAAGAATGTCATGGATCTTGGCAGCTCTGAGTTGGAGAGGAACCGACGTCTGGAGAATCTGATGGCCAAACGTCGAGCTAGAAGGAACCAAAAAATTGAGCTGGAGAAGGACCTTATAGATCTGCAATCAGATGAGAAAATATCGTTGTTGGATATGGATGATTCTTCATTCAACATACTGGATTCTGTTTCCCTTCAAGCCTCACCTTTTCTGATTCGGTCGGCGACACTTCCTTCCATCAGAAGGAATCCTTTTGATCTACCCTGTGATGGAGAGGAAGAACTAGCAGAAGTGTCAGTTCCAGCTTCGGCTAGGGCGCCTTCAACCTTCTCGGCAAAACGGAACCCATTTGATCTTCCATATGACCATGCTGGCGTGGATGGGATGCTTACGGGAGAAACTTCCAGCCATGGAGATTTCATGGCTGTTCAACAGAAGGGACTGTATACAAATGAAGCTCATCTATTGGGTGGGCCACAATTTGGAGGTACTGATCTAAAGAAGATTGTTTCTGATATTACTGTTTCTTTTTTATAATATGGCAGCTGTAAATTCTTTTGCAGGTTTTCAGTGCTTTCCTCCTGTTAATCCACCCGTTAACACGAGCCTTGCAGAACCCCATAAGCAGCACAGCGAGTCTTCTTTTCATGGCCACCATGCTGCTGATGCAGTTGGGAAAGATATCCCACAAGTGAGTACCTCTAATGGAGATCCCTTGGGAGAAGGTATCTTTCCAAGTATTCAGAAGGGAAGTACAGACTCTAGCATGAGCTTCTTTTTTCAGACACCGAAAGACCATGAACTGCATGGTGAAGCCCATGGAGCACAAATTGTTGACGCAGCGACTTATGCTTCTATTGAACCAGGTGAGAGTGATTCATCATCACCAGAGCGAGAGAGTGATTCAGAAGAAGAAGAGAAGCACATGGAAATTCAAGAAGGACAGAGCAATCCTGAGGAAGATCTTGTGCATGACGTTGAATCAGTTGCTTCTGATATCACAGAGGAGCATATTCAGGAACCTGAATCTTTTGACCACCACGTAGGATCTACTTCTCCTTTTCCAGGTTTAGAGGAGGAATCAGAAATGCCCTCCGAAGAGATGCAAATGAAAAGCAGAAAAGTTCACATGGAGGTTGCAAGATTGGGTTCGCCTGAGCATGTCATACTTCCTCTTGACGAATCTCCAAGCAAGCAGTATGCAGCATCAGACGTCGTTGAAGAAGATTTTGATGATTCAAATTCCTCTACTTCATCAGATGAAGACGAATTACAGTTTGGTGGAAATGTTCATGAAGAAAGCGACAAGTCATTCTGGACTGGTGCTTCGACGAGCACTACTGAAATTGCACAACCATGTTCCAGAGACCCGCACATTCTGATAAAGGAAGCAGATGACAGCCGGGTGGGAGAGCCAGTTTTCGACTCGAGCCCATCAGCACAAGAAAAAATTCACTCAGGCTTGGCGTCATTAGTTGAAGGTGATCCCTTTACGGAGAAAGGAATCTTCCCATGCTCATCCGGAGCCTCTGATGCTCCTGTCGAGTCTTCAGAGCAAGTTTCTCATGATATTGAAGTGGAAAAGAACATTGTACATGAGTTTAAAGAAGAGACTGCTGATGGAGAAAGCAAATCAGTCATCCAACCCAGTATGGCTTTTTCAGACAGTGACGATCTTTTGGCAGATGTTTCTGTTCCAGTTGGAGATGACCAAAGCCACACCAATCTGAGCAACCAGTCTCATCTACCGGAGGTGAAAGAAGCTGTGATTGAAACCATCCAACCCAGCAACAATCAAGAAAAAGCTGAGGACATCCATGTTGCTGAATTATCCCCAAGAGCATTGAGTAAGGATGGTGAAGCCTTTGCTGATGTCCATGCTCATCCCTCTAATGCTGAGGAGGTAGCGGCTACTGCTGCCGTTTCAGTGGTTGATCTACCTGTAACAATATCAGAGAGGATGCCTCCGAAAGAAGCCGTATCAGCTGTAGATCTATCTGCCGTTGACGATTATCATGTGTCTGAGGTAGTATCTTCAACATACTTTTACTTACTGTTGATGTTCTAGGAGATGTTCAACAAGAAATGCTCATGCGATCACATTTTATCTTATTTGCAGATGAAGGATTCATCTGAAAATGCACATGAGGGTTGTCTGCAGAGCGCCAATGCTCTTCCTGTGGATCACCCCCCTGCTGAGCTTACATTGTTAACTGGTTCACAGATCTTGGAAACTAAAGAATTGCATGAGTCCTTAGGTTTATCAGATATGGAGCATGGCACCTCTGAGATGATACAAGGTGGATCCCATAATGAATCGCCTAAGAACATCCATGTCTCCTTGTCAGAAGGTGCTCGACAGGACATTGCTGATGAAAACTACGTGGCCACATCAAGAGTTCTGGACCCCGTACTTCCTGTTTCAGAGTCATCAGCTATGGATGATGATACGAATCGGCCAAATACTGTGCAAATTTCCAAGGATCATCCGGGGGCCGACCATGATGTTTGGGTGATGGGGGAGGAGGAGGTTGCATGCATCAAAGACCTCGACGAAGACCTTTTGACTGAATTGGACAGAATTGGCGATTTCAGAGTTGCAGAAGAGTCGGCATCCATGAACAGGCCACAAAAACAGCTCGAAATACACTCCGATGGAGAATCAAAAGAAGAAGTAGCAACGGGTGACTTGATACAGATGCCGGTTCTTGAACCAAAACTTGTAGAGGACATTGGTCTTGCTTTGAAGCAGTTCTCGGAAGGAGAATCTAGCAAACCAAATGAGGATAAATCGGAGCCAAGCTATGGACAGTCAGAGCTGGAGTTTATTGAAGCCAGAGCTCTGGATGACATGGAGGAGTTGATGATGCAACTTTCAAAAGAATTCTCTGAAAAGCATGGTGACGGCTCCAAAGTGATGCAGCTTCAAGATATCTCTGATGAGCATGCAGAGCCGGAAGTACCCGAAGCAAGACCTCGTGAAGATATTGAGTTGGTATCTAAGCAAATTAACAAAGACGATGCTGGGGAAGCCACCGATACTACATTCACTGAAGAGCAGGAGAAACAGGTAGAAACTGATGCTGATAAATCTGAGCCCAAATCAGCTGAGAGTGTTCCGAGTTCTGTTGTTCATGAGGTGCATTCTTTCGATGAGAGAGAATTTGATGGAGATGAGAAAGAAGACATCCACCGTAGTCTGGACCACCACGGAGACAGGAAAGAAGAGGTCGATCATAGGTTGGATGCAAGCACAGAACATGTAGAGACCAAAGAAAGCAAGGATTAATCGATTCAAGTTCAGTAGGTTAAAGAACAAAGGCAGGAAACTAATATATAAAAAATCATCTAGTTTTGGTTCCAACTCGAGCTCAGGGTCGAGCGTTTCAGGTTGAGTGGGAGTAACAGTTGTTGGTTGCGTAATCGGCTTTGACCGTTTTCTTTGCGTTTTGAAGATTTCGTGGGTGCTGAGATCTGCACAAACCTAGGATTTTTGGTAGCCGTGGTTGCATTTTTGGGCTTTATTTATTCTTTTCAGTAGCTTGAGTTTTTGTTTACTTGTCAGGGTGACAATTTTTTTCATTCCTTGCAAGAACGAAGTGGTTGGTTCCTTTCATTATATTCTCAGTCTTTCCAAAGTGGGATTCTGTCTCTCACGATGTGTAATTTAGTTTCTTGCATATAGTGATATTCTGAATCGATCTTTTGCTGTAATGGCATTTGTAAAGCTTCTCTCTATTATGAACACTTTTTATTTCTGAAGACATGCAAACTTATAGTAGCAACAGTTTTGGGAAGAAACCTGTTGATGTTCACCCAATAGTAAGTGGAATGGTTCAGGAGGCGCTCCTTGCACCTGCCTAGGAGGTTGGATTTAAGCCCTACATTTGAGAGGCGTTTCTCGGCTTACACGAGTCCGTAAGATTTTAAGCCCAGCAATTGCCTAGTTAAATGAACACGTACCTCCCGGCTGGCAGCTCTAGCACGTATAAGAACTTGTGAGCTTAGTAAGAAAAACATAAGAACACATGGATGCTTTACTGGCTGAGTCAAAGCAAAATGAAGATGTTCACGGATACTGTTACAAGATTGACATGCTTAAGATACGATCAACATTCAAACGCAGAATGTGCCCAAATGAAACTATAACTTTCTTCAGAAAAAATAATTGTTTCTTACATCAGAAGTTGGTAGCAAGTTAAAAAACTGCCACAACAAAAAGAGAAAAAGAAAATGCTCACTGGCCTTTAAGGTAGTAGATTGACCAATTAGTCATCCACTGCTTCCAGAAGGTTCCCCAGAAATAGCGCCACTCCCCACAGACGCAGATCCAGTCTGTGAAGAGGTCAAGCCCCTAGCCCTCCGCATTTGTCGAAGCCTGAAAATGTCTCGCTGCAGCGGTTGGCTCTGTACGGTTATTTCATCATCATCTTGTCCTATTGACCAAAAAATTACCAGGTGAATAGAAGTTGAGAATATAGCGGAATGATAAAATCACAATGACAGCACCATATAATATTATAAAGGGACTATTCTACCAACTGTGGATAAGGATCATTAACACTAGATACATGAAAATCTGAGGCAACTTCAAGGAACCAGGGATCTGCAATGCCCTGATCTTGGATTCCTGACCTCGATTGCTTTTTTTTTTTTTTCTGTTTGATGCCCTGTTTGATGAGGACAAAATCTACAGCCCATCACAGACTAGTTCCAATATTGAGCTGCAAATCAGAGGCAGGCGGATGCATGTCATGGGTCACAATAGGCATATCCAGGTCTACGATGTCACAAAACCAACATCGATAATACCCTTGTCAAGAATATCAATTTTACATGTATTCCATTACAATAGCTTTGATAGACTTGACTTCTAAAAATTTTGGAACTTGAAAGGTCTACTCTCATGATTTCAGTTTTGTTTCATTTTCACAAGTAAATTTTTCTCTTGCCTTTTGGTCCTTTGACCCAAAACATGCACATGCAAGGAATACGCTGAGAACCATACTTATTTTTCCCTTCTAACACGGTAGAGCGGGAGCTTTTCAAGCAAGATGTCTTTTAATGGAAGAAACTTAGGACAAACTCGAACAAAGAATAGGTTTGAGATGCCATATAGAAGCTTACTATCAGAATCCCTTCTTTTTCCTGCATGGCTCTGTGGTCTTGCAGATGAGCTATTTGCATTTGACCATGATTTTGCTGGCCCTGCTAGATCGTTTGTGGTGCTTTGAACAGGACCTAAGGCCGATTGATGTTGTAACCTAGTTGATTTTCCAGTAGCTCCAGTAGGAAAGTTGCACTGTGCCAATATGGACAGGACAATGTCTACATTTGGGGATGGGCCTGTAAAACCAATAACAATGTCATAAATCAACGACAAACTAAGTACTGTGGGCCAGAAGCCAATCCATATGCTGATAAGCGTGACGAGCAAAAGATTTGTAAAAACAAAGACAGCAGACAGCTTAATAGCATGCAAGAACATATGTTTAAAATGACAAGCTTGGGTTTCATAAAATCTGATAGAAGGAAAAACTACAATCAAGCAGCATTATACAGATACAAGATCCTGCCATGCTATGTTTCCCTTATCCACAAATTGAAACCAAAGCACACCTGGAGAACAAAGTTGTATTTAATTCACTAGTAGAATTGCTACCTCCCAAAGAAAAATAAGCAAATGCAGAAGTGCAATACCTTCCACTACTGGCAGATGTGCTATAAATGTAACCAAGGCTGGTGACATTACTTTCAACATCTCATCCGGAGTCTTTGATGTTCCATTGCCAACTGAACTCAAACTGTTTGTCAAGGAGGTGGAAGCAGAAACAATTGGAAGGCCAGGTACAGTTGCATTGGGAGGAAGTCCAGCACCTAGAAATAAATTTAAATTTAAAGGTAAACCTTCAAAAAGCATAAGATTCATTTAAAATATTGATTATGATGTGATTTTATTGCACAACCTGAAAAAGGATAAAATTGCATCATTATAAGGTACAAAGATCAAGCTATGTCACTAGGTTTGGGAACTTGTGTGATACAAAGGGTATAAGGTGGCAGTTTGAAAAATTATGGGCATGTAGTGCATAGATAAATATAAAATGTATGCACATATATATATTCTACCAAAAGTGAAATAGTAATTTACCTTAAATTTCGGAAACAATTCAAACGGTTTGTAAGTTCACTTGCAATTTTACGTTAACCATTGCAACAAAAGGACTACAGTCCAAGTCTAAGGGCCACATAAGCCTACTTATTAAGCCAAATCAGAAGATAAAAAGTAGAAATAAAAAATTTCACTGGAAGAGATGGGCCTGACCTAGACCTCTTGGTCTGCCCCAGGGTGCACTGTATTACATTTCTCTTATTTTTTCAAATATTTTACATGATATAATATATATATATATATATATATATATATATATATATATATATATATATATATAATGTAGAAATTTCCGGGATCAATGATTAGACCATGCAAAAACATATAAATACTTTTTCATGGGTAAAGGAACAGATGACTCGATGCATTTCTGTACCGATGATGATATATGTAATGACTCAGGCATCTAGTTCAAATGCATATCCCATTTTCGCGCAGCAAAGTTATGAAAATCCACAAGAAGCAACGGGCATATTGTATGTGCTAATTGCCACTTGGCTAACAAGCTCGTGGATATTGAGGTTCCACAAGCTGTGCTTCCTGATACTGTATTTGAGGCAGTTGTTAGAATCCCCAATGAAATGCAATGCAACTGAAACAAGTTCTTGCTAATGGTAACAAGGGAGGTTTGAATGCAAGGGCTGTTCTCATTTTACTCGAAGGATTTGAATTAGCTCCCCCCCAATCGTATTTCTCCCGAGATGAAAGAAAAGATGGGTAATCTGTCTTTTCAGAGTTCTCGTCCTAGTAAAAAAAACATTCTTGTGGTGGGCGCTGTTCCTGGTCAGAAATATAGAGAAATCGTCTTTCCCATCCTTTCTCTAGACCCCGCTACTAAGAAAGAGGTTCACTTCTTAAAATATCCTATATATGTAGGTGGGAACAGGGGAAAGGATATATATATATATATATAAGGATAAAGTGGGACTGTTAAATATAAGGAATATGTAGCTTGATTTATGAAAATCCCAATCAACTGGTTCAAAATGTGTCATGTATGAGGTTGGCAACAAAATCCATAGTCACAAAAAACATGTATTTTTCCAAAAAGAAACACATCGAAATTGTTAAAAACAAGCCGATCAAGAAAAGGGAAAAATGTGTCTTTTAGAAAAAATGACAAAAATGAAAAAAACATGCTTTCTCGCATTCTTTCTGTGTTTTTCTGTTTCTTTCTTTTACTTTTTCACGTCTTTTTACATGTTGTATTACCACAACTTTATTTTTGCATTTTATTTTTAGGATTTTTTTTAATTTTTTTACAATTTGCCATGATTTTCCCAAGAAAAACAACTCCACTGTATCATACCTGAGAAAACCCCACTGTTGTTAAAACCCAAAAACGATATTTGTAACCATGGAAGTTGCTTTTCAAAATCAAGTACAAGTTGTCAACTTGTCATTCACCTTTTTGTAAAAATAGTTTTACATGAAACACCTTTTGAGCCATCAATCAAGTTCATGATACAGCTATACAGGTCACAATCAGTCCACGTGCGAATTTACTCAGTCCACATATTTTTGAGTTTTATATATATATATATATATATATATATATATATATATATATATATATATATATATATATATATATATATATATATTTCAAGGGTCATTCCTCATTTCTCTCTCGGCATAATCTGCGAGGAGTCCATCTAGCTGTAGCATGCCCATCCAATCTCACTGTCATATTGTCAAGAAGATTTTGCAACATCGATACCAGTGCAACAAAATCTTTCCATACTTCCAGTTTTATACTTCTTTCTAATAATGTTCCTTTTCATTTTTGCATCTTCCTAGAGTTCTTATGACTTCCAAAACAAATGTGACCACAAGATGCTCTTCACTCACAGTTCTGGAGAATGAATTTTTTAAGATGATATTCAACTTTTGCAGAGTAGCACAATGTATTAACATTGTGAAACAGTGAAAGAGATAATTTCACATTAGTGTTACGGATTATGCAGCAGAATATAACTTTTCAGCAAATAGCTTAAAATTTTGTTGACCACAAACAAGAATGAGCAAGGATGCACAAACACTCACTATGCTGCATTGATTCACATAAAAAACATCAAATTGACAATATGTCCATACCAGGTTTTTGTCTTGGATCATAAATGACCATCTTTGATACATCTGGATAAATTACTTTCGTGGATGCCAGACCGGTTTTAGAATTTGGTGCCTGCAAAGCCAAATTCTTCTCTGAACAATAAAATGACAGAAACAAGAAATTTATCAGAGCCAGATCGACCATCAGCACCTCGTCAAGCAGATTTTAACATGTACCTGAAGAACCAGTCTCATAAGGTAGTGTTGTTTTGTCACCTTTCCTGTTAATATTTTTAGCGAGCCACTGTGATATCAAAAACCCATAACAAATAAGATAGAGAGTTGGAGTCTGTTTTTCACTGCTTTCATTGAAGAAGCTAAGCAAATTCAGCTTGCCGGATAGCAAAATGTTGGAGAATGACTAACATAAAGATATTCAAGCCCCACTTCTGGAGTGCGTTGGGCCAAAGTAGAAGAATATGATACCCACCACTGTTATAAGGAGACAACTAATTTATAGGACCCTATCATGCAAACAAAAAGAAAATCATTGAAGAATCAGACAAGCCAAGCCCAGCATTCTAGTTATTTTCAGGGCGAACAGCTAAGCATGAGCTGCTAATCAGTGAAATGAGATGAAGGATTGTCACTTGACCAGTAAATGACGTAATATGTGTAGTCAATTTAATAATGCAGTCACTTCCACATATACCTATATAAAATTCAGGGGTAAGATTATCCCCTCATTTATTCCTGAATTCGGTGAGGACTTCCATCAAACTAAAGAGATTCATCAGTTTATAGCCTTCTCAGTTGAATTGCCAATTCAGCGACAATTCTATCAAATGGATTTGACAGTTTCCAGATTGGCAGGATTCGGCTGATAAATATTGCTCTGATGATGGCTTTTTCAGCAGCCTTTTTAAGTGATCATGAATCATCACTTTGTCCACATAAGTGCATGGACATTGCATGCCTGTATATCACTAATAAATAGCTCACGCTTTTATTTCATTTTCTGACACAGAAGACATCATAATCAACAAAAGTAACACTTGATTATTGAAAAAAACAATTTTTAACAATTTCATCATCTATTATCAACTGGCCATCCCCCCCCCCCCCTCCCAAACCCCCCGCCTCCTTTTTCCAAAGGGCAAATTATGTCATGAAGTTGAAGGATAATTACTAGTGGAAAAATGGAGCTTCATGAAATGACAGCTTATTGTGATGAAAAGTGAAAAAAAAGTGTCACCTGATTCTAATGGTGAGAGAACCTAGAACAAAAACAAAATAATGAATGAGGCCCTAACAAAAGCAAACAGCAGTACATAGCATTTGCAGCCTACAAGACATTGCTTTTAAAACTTTACTCTGAGCTTCAGATTCTCTTGTTAGCAAGGACACGATAGATTTGACTCAAGGTTAGTAACTTCCCACTAGGAACAAAGCAATTCAAATGTCTGAATGCTAAATCAATAATAGAGGTAAAATGACATTACTTCGATACGAGCCAAATGATCCAAATCCCTGGATGAGCAAGGCCAAAGATCCATAAAACTATAGCGGGACACGACATCATAAAGAGAGGACTCCAGAGATGATGAGCTATCTTCTCCTCTGCTAGAAAGAGCTTCCTTCCTTCTTTGCTCTACCTGAAAAATTGCTACAATTCTAAATGCATAAAATTTTTCACAAAAACCAGAGGTAAGAAAGCCTGGGTGTTAGAAGCTGCATAAGCAACCAGGTTGAATGCCTTAATGAATTCAAAGCACATTTGCACATTGGGCCAATCATATTCACAATGGAATCAAATTGCATTCAAAATTCTAAGCCACTAGAAAGTGCAAGATTAAACAAGGGATTCTTCAAATTTAAAGTAAGCAATTAACCAGAAGAAGAAAAGAGAAAAAGGTTATACAAAACATACACAAAGGAGACTGCCGTTAACCATGTGCAACTTAGATTTGGCCAGAAGCATGAACAATCAGAATGTGAATATGTGTGGTCTACCAACTCAACAAGAACATATGCGCTAAGGGCCTGTTTCACTATTGGGAAATCCATCAAGAAAAATTTTGATTGAACAAAAACTTTACCCTCCTTATGGAGTTTAAAGCTTCCCTTATTTGAGTGAGAAACAAACACCCTTTACCAAAAGTGTTTCAGAAAAAATAAAATCAACATGTCTGGGTTTTGCTTTGACTAAAAACACTGGGCGCTAAGGAAAAGGCTTCTGCAATTAAAATCAAAACAAATGAAAATCAAAATCAACAGAAACATCAAAACATGTTCTCTGATGAATCTCCAGTTGAAAGGATTGTGAGAGAAAAAAAAAAGGTTTCCTAAAAAAAGATGTACATAGACAAAAGGTTCAAAGTATTAAAATGGTAATATTGGAGAATGGTTAGAAAAGGAAATTGTTAGGGAAAAACACAAATAAAGAAAGAAAAGAGTAAGGTCAATAAGGGAATTGGACTGAAATGCTCCAAGCTCAAATGGTATATCCACCACCGAATAATTCCACACATGGACCTTTCATGACATAGATAGTAGATACTAACTAGAAAGCAGCACCATAAAAGATGTTACTGAGACCTTTTTGTATAACCTATTGTAGGTATACCAAAATACAAAAAATAAATTCTGAAATTTAAAATATATATATATATATATATTCATGAACTTTCAGAATTAGCAAAAAAAAGTCTTCAGGCTTGCAAAATATAAAATTTCTGATTACCTGACGTTCTGCAGTGGGCAAGGATTCAGACCTCTAAATCCAACAGATACTGAAATCTAGAAAAAAAAGTGCATGCACAAAAAAACAAAGTGGGAAAGAAAGAATCGTACTTGTAGCATGCTTCCAAGGTCACCATATGTTTGCTCAAACTGGGCAAAACGTTTCCATACCTGGCCATGACAGCAGCAAACATGTGAACTACTTTAAGATAGTTCTCAGTTACAAATGGATATACATTATTTATATATAATATTCACCAAAATTTTTCAAGCCATTGCCATGGATATGACAAAAAATTAATATTAGTGCAAAATATAGTCGTGTACAACTGTACATGAGAGTATTATATATAACTATATTTAAAACAAATAACAGAAAAAATATGATATAAAACGAACACATTGATAAAGAGAAATGGAACATGGACCTACA
The DNA here is from genome assembly GCA_011799765.1 of Nymphaea thermarum. Lineage (NCBI taxonomy): Eukaryota > Viridiplantae > Streptophyta > Magnoliopsida > Nymphaeales > Nymphaeaceae > Nymphaea > Nymphaea thermarum. Next base: position 4,212 of record JAANDH010000700.1, on the reverse strand, counting down.
TCACACGTGTGCGAGTGTTGGTTCCTGCACCCATACCAGCACCCCAACTCGGGTACGATGACTGTTTTGAAGAGTCTGGGCGACTTAAAGTACAATAAAAAAGAATTTTTTATAAAAAGGAGAAAATATCATAAGTCATAACTTTTGGCAATATCTTGAGAACATCACAATGTTTCCTGTTAAACTTTAAAAATGCTTGATGTTGTTTTGGCAATAAAAGCGTGATACTTTTAAAAATCTCCAATATTTGTGACTATCATCCAGAACTAGACCTGGAAGCTAATATATCATCACATGCATAGCATCAGTAAAATCAATAAAGTTGTGACAGCTGTCATGATACTCATGGACATCCTACTATGAAGATTATCTTTTTTTCTACTCTTTAAGAATTTTTTATGCAAATTGAGAAATTATAATGAATAAATTTCTAAAATGAAAAGTTTCATCAAAAGAATCTGATTGGATTGCAGAACAAATCAAAGGTAAATAGCGCACAGAGATGCACCATTCCTAAAGGTTTCTTCAAGGAAGGATAAATGATGACACTGCATGATAGAGCATATGCACCACTTTATCTGCGATAACATGAGCAGAAGGGAAAGTTGCCTGGGAGATCAGTCACTAAATACAAGCAACTTATCACCTTTATGTGGACAAATAACTAACTAGTCATTGTTTTCATCATTGGAAGCAACTGATAAGCAGTGTAAAGCACATCCCAGGAGTCTCTATCACTAGACAAGAAGGGGCAAGTCAAAAGTGGTTTGTTCAAAGATGCACATTTTAAAAACTATGAAAGCCTGGAATAAGATCACATCCTCATTATGCATGCTAGTAAAACAAAAAATAGTATCAAATTTGACGATTGTTTTTTTCCAAGATCTTGGACACAAATATGAGATAGACTTGTCATCTTGGGCTTTACTCGATTGGAAACTATTTTGTTGCTTGTGTCAACTAGACTACAATGAACTCAACATTTATGTACTTGATCCATAAACACATTTTAATTTCTACATGCAGCATTGTAATATATAGAAAAAGTTGCTCGAGTCATTTCAATTATTCACCCTCAACTTACAACCCTCCAACCATCACTTATTTATATATAAGCCTAAAATTTCAATCAGAAGAAATCCCACTTCTATATTAAAAGACAACCACAGACAAATCCAAGTACCTGTACAGGAGCGAGCAAATTCACCTGTGATCCATAAACATGTTCTCACTTGGATGAAAAGCAGTTACAAACCATACTCACAAATAACGTCTCGGAGTTTTAAACGGCAAGGTTTTTCTCGGGTATAATACGGCGAGCTTGAAAAAACGGCAAAAAAAGGGAAAATTATGGTAAAATTTTAAAAAACTAAAAATGGGAGAAAAATAAAATAAGTGAGAAACTAATAACACAAACATCAAAAGATAAGTAGATTTGCAACAAATAAAAAATAGAAAATGAAAAAAAAACTCTTTGGCATTAAAAAACTGAAAAAAACGTGAAAAAAATGTTTTTTCGTTTTTAATGTTTTTTCAAAAAAAAAACGTGTTTTTTTAGTTTTAAATGGCCATTTAATTTATCACGTTTTTTCTGAACAAAACATGTTTTCTGCAACTATATTACAAACTTATAGACAGGAAAATGGCTATAGTAGCATTCTCGTAAAAAAAAGTATTTTCCTTTAATGGATCTTTATCAGCAAACCAAAAAATAAATTAAAATACATTAAAATTGAACTACATCTAAAACAATGTAAAAAAGAAATTCTGCTGCCATCACCAACACAAATATTGCAACCAAAACTGTGATTTTTCATTTATGCTTTCAAGGATCAAAGTCTGAAATATCACAATATCTCAGGCTCTAAGATAATGAACACACATTATGTTTTCTTTGCAGCTTCTTATAGGCTATAGCTGACCTCTGAGCCCCATAGGCACCAGTATCATAAACACCAAATGTATGGGATAGATGATGATGACAATGATAATGAAAGAAAAATCAGATGTATTTGCAAACACTTGTTCTTATAGCAAATAATTAAATGAGCTAACAATGTCCTTTGATTCACATATTTATGCATCAGAATGTGGCCTTGCACAAGGAACTAAAAATGAAACAACACAAGGACATTAAAAATACTAACTAATTTCCAAAATATCTAATCAGATAAAAATAGTAAACCTTTTGCAATTAGTTAATTAGTTATCAGCTTGAACTATAAGCTACACTAAAAGTCAAGGTCATATATAACAAATCTTAGGCGAACTCGAAAAGTACCTCAACAGATTCTTCTGGAGGAAGCAAACTCAAGGCTCGTTCAAATAAAGCACGAACGTTTCTATCATCATTTAAGCGGCACAGGAAATCTGCATACCTGTATAGTTCAAATTTTCATAACTAGGCAGAGCAGAAGACACAAAATAATAGACTATGTTTAAGTCTACAAAACATTAAGCACTTCATTTATACCAGATAAGAAATTAATTTGTCTGCCTACATAACATGGTAGAAAAAGTGGAAGCAAGAACATTACTCAAGAATGTATCCTGGCTCATGCATAAATCTCTTTAACCCAGCTTCAAATACGTTTTGTGCAACCTGCAATAGGAAATAGTCAGTAATGCATGCACCCATGGAGAAAAAGAAGCTGTAATATCTATGAGGAATAACACAAGGAATGAAGAAAAAAGAATACAATGGAGACAAAATTTTAGAGAAACAAGACATACTGGAATTACTACACGGATCCTAATGATTGGAGATCACAGATCTTTGTTTTAGAAAATATAGTTTCACTGGGAAATCCTATTTGAGAAGAATCAGCTTAGCATTTAGACCACATTTAGACACAGCTTAGTAATTAATTCAATGTATAATGTGATCTGTAAATATACTAAGGACATATTTGAATGGGTGGAAGAAATGTCACAGAATGCACTTTGAGATGCTCCATCTCAACCATCAGGGTGCGTTTCAAACATGAGGCTGAGTGTTTTTCATCCAGATACACTAAAATCTGTTGCACCCTGTATCACTGGGTGCTGTTAGCTGCTCCAGCTGAGTCAAGTGTGCACTGGTGGCAGGTGCAGCTGTAGATAATTGATGGTTACTATACTTTATGCTTTACTCAAATGATTTACATTTAAATTTTGTAGCTTTATATATATATATATATATATATATATATATATATATATATATATATATACATATACCTATATCTATCTATCTATCTATCTATCTATCCATCCATATATATATGTGTGTCTGTGTGTGTGTATATATATACATATATATATATAACACATACACAGATATTGCTTTAATTGGGAAAATCTCGTGAATTTTTGAAAAACAAAAAAAAACAAAAAGTACGCAAGAAAGATAAATGAAACGCTAAAAGAAGAGATAAAAAGGTATAAAGTAAAAGGCTATATAAGTTAGAATTTGCTAATTAGGCAAGTAAAATAACAAAAACAGCAATATATAACAAACAACAATTAACAAACAAGTGAATAACTAATAAGTAGTATGTAATAAGTAGACAACCAGAACTAGACATGAGCACAATAAATTAGCCACGCAACTCATACGCCATAGTGCCATTCCAACTTATCAACAAACCACTGCATCAAAAATATAACAATGCATCAACAAGATTCAAATTTCAAACTTTCGACTTTCAAACTACTAAGGGTTACAAGTTTTATAGCATTCAACTTTCCAAGTTCTTCCTTTACAGCCTTGCCACTTCTAAAAATAAAGAACACACGGGCTTTTCAGAAGCCTTTTTCTTTAAGAAATAACTCACAACATTTTCGCAATAATATTGTGTTATTATGGCAAGAAATTCATTTTTGTGATAAATGAACATTTCACAATAGTCCTTTGTTGTGGTCATCAAGATATATGACATTGAAAATCTCAGTGATATCTGTGATTATAATACATACATGCATCCACAGATACATACATACATGTGTGTGTGTGTATGTGTGTGTGTGTGTGTCTGTTAAGCTTATGTACATGGGATCGGGTCAGACAGACCCGATCCAATTCTTTTATTCTTTAGTACTCCACGCGCCCCAATGTACTAGGCGGTGGCATACTTGTGATTTTTCACTCTTTTGTGTACAATCTGTTGTAAGGTGATTAGGTCACTATTCTTTGATATAACAAAAGATTAAGGGATCGCAGGGCTCATCGCC